>VZTL01072507.1:9552-28431 GCA_013400535.1 Scopus umbretta | reverse complement strand
TTTTTTTTTTTTTTTTTTTTTCTGACATGAGCAAACAGCAAATAGAGGCTGCTCCTTAGCTTGGCTGTCGCTCTAGTCCAGGCTGCTGGCTGGAAGGGTCTGAGCTCTGCCCTTCTTGCCGTGGGGACACTTAGTGTGCTGTGCCGGAGGACTGCAGCTCAGTTATGGTAGTGAGTCCTGCGAGCAGCTGAATGAAAGCGTGAAGCCAAATCTACCCGACTCAGAGAGCTGCACGTTTCTGTTCTGAGCAAAAATGGCTCTTTGACTTCACAGACATCCCGGTAATAAAAACCAGTTGTCCACACACGAGCAGAACACTTTGCAAAAATGCTGCTGCCTCATGGAGATTTTGCAAAAACTGGTCAAATTCCTGTCTTCTCTCTCATTCCGCTCCCTCCTCTCCCCCCACCCCCATCTCCAGTGAGTCCTTCTAGTTCCATGTTTTACTCCACAGTGCAGCAGTGTGTCAGTGCGGGGAGGTGACTTGATAGCCTGTTAGCCCAGGGAATTTCTCCTAGTGTCTTTGGGTCTGGTATCTTGAGAGCTTCAAGAGCAGTCTGGCTTGGTGTATGCCACGTGTATGCACAGACACAGCTGTAGCAGAAGGTGGGAATGCCACATGCTGAAGAAAACCTGTATTCAGGCCAGAGGGTACAGACTTTAGCAAATCCAAATTTGGCTGGAGTGCTCTGTCTATGGGAGACCTTCACGCGCAGCCCTGTGCCCTCCTCTCCTCCTCATACCCTGGACATCGCACGGGGCTGCGGTTCCCACCTCGCGCTGAGGGCAACGCCAGCTAGCCAGAAAAGATGTCCCCATTCACATTTCCACATAGACACTTTTCTTCCCCTACTTTTAGTGCCCGTAATTACCTCTTCACTCCAGTGCCAGCAATCTTCCATCAGGAATCGTTATTAGCAGAGAGAAAAGAGAAGGGGAGGGAGGGAGGGAGAGGGAGAGAGCCACAAAACTTAATTTAATCGCAGCACCCCATGCTCAATTTAACAGGCACAACAGCTCAGAATGGGGTCCCTGTGCAACGGGAGGGCAGGCAGTGGAGCGTCCCTGGAAAGAATTAATTGTGGATGACAATGTGTAAACAGTGCAGATGAATAGGGCATGCAGGTGTGAGGCACCGGGGCCATCCCGGGGACTTTTTCACACGAATTTCAGCTCCTTCACTGCTGACCTGCTCCCGAAAACGTGATTAGTGTCGGCGTTGGGAAACCATTCAGGGTGTCAGGATTTGGCACATATTAGCTAGCCCTGTGGGAGAGGGGAGGGAGCGCATGGGGGCTATGAAAGGAGGAAGTTTGGCGGACAAGGGGATTGTTAAAAGGCCAGAAAATCCTCATTGCTCTGAGGTGCCCTTGCTGCTTGGAGGAAAATGGAAGGAGCTGAGGCATCCTAGACCTAACCAAAGCACCCTAGCCCTAACTGATCTATGTGGAAAACAAGGCATTGCTTCGTGGAATATTTTTCTCTGGGTGTCCATCATAAATATTGATGATGTTTATATTACTGACTTTTTCTTGGCTGTGCCTTTCATGGTTCTGGACACTTCAGCTTGAGAGATAAACAGTCAAAACAAGCAGGAAAATTAATGACACAGCAGCATCGAGAACAGGAAATATCTCCTGGGTAACATATGGATGTTATTCAGCGTGCAAAAATGCCCCTTCATCAATATGTACTCTATATGTAAGGTGATACCTACAGACAGGGGGTTGCATAATGGGCCCAATTTACCAAGCATGGGGTTAGACGCTTTATATTATGTTCCCCCTGCCAGCCTGGCCCTCTGCATCCAAACAGAGAGCAGACAAGGTTACTGATCTTTTTTCCTACTTGGGAGAATGATGTGAGGGGAAGGACAGAACTTGATGAGGACTAATGTGAACACCAGTGCCTCTGCTGGACTCTGTTCACTCTTTCTCCCTTGCTAGGAACCCTTTCCCTGCCTGTCCCGTGGCTTGGACAGCACAGCATGGGTGCTATGCAGATACCTGCTGAGATTCCCAGCTTTGCCCTCCCTAGACCGCTGCAGCCCAAAGGCTTGGGCGTCATGTAATATAACAATAATGAAGGTTATTCTGAATGCAAACACACTTGTGGATGTGGAGGTGAGTCTGGATTCTTGCTGGTCTGGTGAAGAAATAGGGTATGGCCACCAGTACTAGTTTGGGAGCGTGGACAGCTGTGCAGGAGGCAGGGTGAACCAGCCCATTGCTAGGCTATTTCAGCTTGGAGAGATGAAGCAGGTGGTGAGGCGGGGGCATGAAATGTCAGCACAGAAACCATGAAGGCCAGTATACCCAGCAAAAATCTCATCTCAAATTCAGAGTTGAGCTTAGTTAAACACTGTTGGAAAATTAGCTGCTTATTTTGCTCAGTAACCTACACGTATGTGACAGTCTAGTTAAGCATTCTTTTGTGAAAAGTCTGGTGGTGGCTGTCTGTGTCTTCAAGGGGTGTTGTGGGGCTGAGGTCACATGGGGAAATACCACGCTTGAGCAGTGGAAGTTTTGCCTTTGGGTCTGATTGTGGCAACTGTAGATGATTTCTCTGGTAAATCACAGCAATGGCTATGTGGAAAAGATACTCCCTAAGTGCTAATATGAACTGACAACACTCATGTACTCACCTAAATCGTTGGCAGAAGAGTAAAATTTGGTTACTGTTAAGCCCAGTGATATCTATATTCATAAGAAGCAAGAAATAATGTCACAGGCTTTATCAAGTGTACATCTGGGGAAGTCCAATCCTGCAGCTCTTGAGATGGGACCTTCCCTCCTAACAAGCTTCCCAAAAGCTGGATTCAGAGCTGAAGCCATTCATCTCAATTCTCTCTGGGACCAGGAGGACTCCAGAGGGTACATGACCTCACTTATCTTACATGCCCTCTGCAGGGACAAATTGCAATTCTTGCATTGCAACCTGCTTGACTGACTGCAGTTTCCAAAAATGATGATCAGTGCTATTACTACTTCTTCTGCCTGCCCCCACCAAGATATCTGCCCTCTCGGAGTGCAGCTACCCTTGGGAAAGCTGATGCTGAGAGGACTTTCTTCCTATGAGCTGTGCATGGTAGTTCTTTTGAAAAAACATCAGAAATAAGTTAATTCTCTAGTGGCTGTTCTTGCCAAGGTGAATGTGATGCTTTTCAGAAGAGTGAGCTAGCTTTCTTGCCCCAGACAAATTCCAAGATACTGACTTTAAGCAGTTTTAAAGGAAATGATGTTGAACTTGCTGCGATATTGTTGTTTCTCAGCATCTGAGTTCCATGAAGTGGTGCCCGTGCTTGGGGAATGGGAGCTCATGCTTTTAAAGCCCCCCTTTTTTTTTTTTTTTTTTTTCCCCCCACCTGATTTGCATGATGTCATTATTTTGAGAGGCATTTGCTCATCTTTCCAATTTTGCTTTTCGTTGAGGGAGAGTAATGTGCTAGACATCTCAGTGGCTAGCCAGCTGGTAATTTACCCACTGGAAGGGAGAGGACTGTAGGAGCCAAGAAGATCAGCTCCCAGACACCTGATCAGACCTAGGGTCTACTGCAGGCAATGAAGGACGGTCTCCAGGCAGGAGACAGTCTATCCTACAGTATGAGCTAGCTGGACCTTAACTGATACACCAACAAAGATTGGTTTCTCAGAAAGGTTGTAATACTTCATCAGCTAGAGGACCCAACAAATGTTCTTCATTTGAATTTACAGTTGGATCACTGGACCTTCACTTCCACTATATTTAATGTTCTACCATCTATCCATGCCCCTGCCATAACTCCCTGTGGAGAGCTTTCCTTGGGGCCACCCCATCATGACAAGGCTGAAGCCCTAAGGTGCTCTGTTTCAGAGCTGTGTGGACAGCAGGATTGTGCTGGTTTGTTCCTGGACCTTGGTCCTAGCTGAAGGACCTGGTGCAACACCACCAGCATGAGCTCTGCTGATGTTTGCTAGCTGAGGACTGAGCTAAAAAGCTGACTTTTCATGACTTCCTACATTTTTTGTGCAAGATCTTACTTTACTGCCACTAGCTGCCATAGCACCAAGGAAGGCTATGTTGAGTTGTTTTAGGTCAAGAATGGAGGACATAGGGCTAATGGGAGTTCAATAATTTGCAGGCAGTGAAAATGGGACAGCTGAAGAAAGTGAGGATGTGGTTCCCCAATCAGTTGTGTTAAACTCAAGACCATAGCTGTAGCTTGAATTTTTACAGAATCTTCACACCACTCTCAACTGATTTTGCATATGAGGTATGCTCCTTTGGTGAAAATTCCCCGTTTCTTATAGGGTCTCCTGTAAGTGGAGGTATTCTCAGGCTTGCTGAGAAATCAGTGCAAGGAAGGACTCTGGGAAGTTCAGAAGTCATGCACGGATGTGCTGCTTCTCCAGCCAGCTCCACTGCTGTATGTGATACTTAGAATGGGATCAGAGCCTGGCCATGGTGGTGGTGAAGGGGCTGGGCTGCTGGGCACTGTGACCTTTGCAAAGATGCTGATCAAGTTGTGGTGCAGTTGGGAAGATCTGCTGCCCTCCCAGGCTGCAGAAACCCTTGCATACAAGCTCATTGTGACTGTGGATTGAGTGATGGATTTACCTACAAAAATCTGAACAGTTTACATCAGAATTCCTGATGGTATTCCTAAATTGTCATGAAGTTCACATATCTGTTCTTCTCACTGCTTTTTCCTGACTTCAGCAGCCCTTTTTCAAGCCTATCAGCTTGTTGACTGAGCCTAGACCCACATGCCTCCCGAGCCGTGTCTTCAGATCCATCCCACTGGTTAACCACGGGAAGAGCTCTGCTCTGGAAGCAGACATGACTGAAAATCGACTTGTCTGCCTGACATTTGTCTTTTATGTGAGAAGGGAGCTTGATATGACAAAAGGAGAAACCTACCCTTCCCCCAAACAAAGGCAACAATATCGAAAAATCTCCTTAACTGGGGGAAAAAAAACCCTGGGGTGGCCAAAAGGGATGTTTCTTACAATTAAATAAAAAGGCAACTGGATAAGTTGTTCAAATTGTGGAGAATTCTTCATGGTGGTTCCCTTTGCCAGCTGTACTAAAGGTCCCCAGCTTTCTCTTGCTTTCTCATAAACACTTCTGCAGTGGCTATTGATTATCATAGCTGCTGATTTTGATGATATACTAAATCTGGCTTTGCACATGGTTCTGTTCTGCAAGAGAGCATTCAGCAAAATATTTGGCTTCTTTCAGCCCCCTGCCAGTGTTTTGGCAATGCTGGAGTTTTCCAAAGTACTCTTAGATACAGAATCAGAGTAACTTATTTTCCTTGTAGCAAGGCTGGAGGAAAAGCTGCCTTCAGAAGAGATTACAGCAGAGGGCAAGGAAACAGGAGCGCCTGATTGATGGAGAGCAGTTTCCCCTAGGAGAGAAGAGATGAAGCTCTGGGTGCTGAGGGCTACTGGCTTCCCTACACAAGGTCCAAGCTAGGACAAAGTCTGGACCTGCCAGGGGAAGGAGACCTGGGAACATGGAGGAAATGCCATGAGGGGGAAATTCACTGCTCAATATTCAGGCTAAGGAGAGATGTCTCACAGCTTAGTCTCCAGGGGGTCATTCATCACTGTAGCTTTGCTGGTCTGCTCGCAAGTTGTGCTGGTCTGGCTGCAGCACAGAAATGCAGTGGTATGACAAAAAACAATACGGAGAAATTATGAAAAGCAAAGTCTCTGCTGGTTTAGAGGTGACCTGAAGGATGGTGAATGAAATGTTGCGGAGCTTAAAGTCAAAATGTATTTCTTTTAAGTTGAAGATGGGTTGACTAATTTGAGTAAAATAAGACTGTATCAAACCTTCAGCCAAAGCTCAGATTAAGTAAATTCTGAGTAACTTGCTTCTCCTGACACGTTTTTGAAGTCTGCATTTATAGCTCCTGCTGGGAGTGCTTGCAGAACTGCTAAGTATCACTTCAGAGACAGATAGGCTCACTGCATATTTTATATTTCCCAAACAGTGCCTGCACTAAGGCAGGGGAGAGGCAATACTGATTTCTCAGTGCAAATTATTGTCCTGGAAGACACTTTACTTGAGTGTAGGCCATGAGTCTGAAGGTAGACAAGGCATTTTCTTTAGTCCTGAGAGCTTATCTGTATTAACTGAACCAAAAATCAAAAAAAACCCAGAACCCTCTTAAATCCTATGTGTTATGAAGTCTTGGGCAGCTGCTAATGCCATCAGACCTGGAATAGGCACCAACATGGTGATGCTGGGATGTTCAATCTGTCCATCTAGGTGTTTACCTGCCAGCAAGTGAATTCCTCCTCCCCCCCACCCCCAACCCTGTCCTCTGCCTGGGGTGGAAGAAGGTCTGAGTCTTCTAGCATGGCTAGAACAAGGGGTTTGGTTTATTGTCTGGCTCCAGATGATCAAGCACAGGGCTGCTTGACAAGTGCTCCCAGACACCCTCAGCCACATGAACTGCGTATCTTATTATCCATTTCCATGTTTCTTGACCCCTCTTTTTGCCACTCTTGCATCTCCCTTTCTTTGTCTCAATCTCAGTCCAAAGAGACAATCTGCACCTAACTACTTTTCCCTCATTAGTCCTAGTTTTGCCACATCCATGCCTGAATTTGGTATTTCTGATGCTGCTAGCCAGGTCTCAGCCTTATGTGCTATTACGGATGTGGTTACCAAGTGCACCGGCTTGGCAAGGTCCCATTTCCCAGAACGTCCCCAGTGCTCCCCTCCAGCTATCTGTAGTTTGGCTGTTTCCCACACACATCCCCCTTAACTACGTGAGGGATCCAGTCAGCCCTCACAGCACCATCTGTACCTTTTGCCAGCTTCTCACAATATTCCCTCTCACATCCAGCTTTCTACATGTCACATCCACTCTCACATCCATGAACTTCCACACCCCTTCCAGGTAGCTCAACCTCAGGCCAGGCCCCAGCTGACAGCCTGGTGCCTGCAGTGCTATCACCATCCCTATCCTCCAGGCTGCAACATTATTATTTGCTTGTAAATGATCTATATG
Organism: Scopus umbretta; assembly: GCA_013400535.1. Taxonomy (NCBI): domain Eukaryota; kingdom Metazoa; phylum Chordata; class Aves; order Pelecaniformes; family Scopidae; genus Scopus; species Scopus umbretta. The sequence goes on along the minus strand of VZTL01072507.1, from coordinate 21,425 downwards.
AAGATTATTAATATACTTATTTGACAATGTAAATCTAAGTCTTCATTAAAAAGTCTTGCCTTTTTGAGGATACATGATCGGAAAGGCAAGGCAGAGGTCGCCTCTGAGCAGTTGCACGTTCAGCTTTCCAGCTAATGCCAAAACCCATGGCTGTTTAATAACAAAGCAGACCCAAAGAAGGTGGTCGTGAAATGTTTGTGGATGTCCTTGCATGTTCCTTGGCAAGTCTATGGTATCACCTCTAGTAGTCTGAGGGTGGTGAAATGATTCAGCTTGGTTGTTTCTTTCACACCTTCAAGAATGTGTGAGGCGTCATTTTGGATCTGCTAAGCGATGCTGGATGTCTGCCCAAACCAAAACGCTGGACGTGGGAACAGTTGAAGTCCTTATGAGAGAGACTTGGGGGAGAGGAGGTGAAAACAGCCAATGGCAAAAGGGAAAAGGACTCATGAGATGCTCCCTGTGTCTCTGCCCTTCCCCTGGCACTCCAATTTTGCTTCTTTGCTGAGCCCTGGTGGAACCGGTTCATCCTGGCCAGCTCAGGGCAGGGGGATGTCTTCTCCACTCAGGGGTGCTGGATGAGATGAAGCCACCTGCAGCTGTGCTGCTCGCTTGCAAGAGGACCATGCTGCCTCTGGGGGTAAAGCCCTGTCCCAGGCTGCTGCCATGGTTCAGCAGCTGCTGCAGCTCTGGTCTCACCCTCCTGCCATTCACCTGCTCAACTCCAGCTCCTGCCAGCAATAGCAGCCCTCTGCCTGACACTGTTGGGCATTTTGTGTCCTGGAGGCTGGCACACCTGGGGAAAGATCCCTTAGGAGACTGGCTTTCATGGATCTTGGGCATTAGCACCACAAAAAAATTGTAATAAGGTAAAGAACTTGTTGTGAAGCCAAAGATGTGACAAATGAGTAGGTAACCAACACCCGAGGTGAAGGGATCTAGTTCAGGCTACTGTTTTCTACCTCGAGAACTAAATGAGAGTATCCTAGCTGTGAGTGCCTGTTGGATTTGTAGCCATCCATAGGCTGCAAATGGATTGCAACAGCATCACAAGTTATTCTTCATGTTGCAGACTAAACTTCTGCTGGTTTAGGCCTACAGAATATGAGCTCTTTGGGCACAAATCATCTGTTTGTCCTCTGTTTGCATGGCAAGATCTTGGCCTGTGATTATTTCCCCAATGTGCTGGGCTGCTGTGTATCCTGAGTAAGAATAATGTAATTTCCATCACCTACTTAAAAAAATTCAGGGAAATGGAATTTTTTTTTAGAGGAGCAGATTATGTTTAGAGAGAGAGTGAGACACCGAGATATCTGAAAACGCCTACTAACAGAAATAGACAGAAAACTCTGTTTAACCACACCAAAGAGTCCCATTCTTTCTATATATTTTGGCACCTTTGCCTTCTTTTGCATATATGAAAGGTGAAGTATTTGGCTAGTTCTCAACTGAGATTGCACACCCAGGATTTCATCTAGCTTCTTTGCTCCAGTTGTGCACATAGCTTTACCTGCTTTGCCAACAAAGGCACTGGTGGGGTGTGCAGCTTTGGCTGGTACTAACATTTGGCCTCAAAAATTTGAGTGATTAGTTGTTGGTGGCCATGCTCTGGGATGGCTTCAGAAAGTTTGGCTGAAAATGTTTTCTGAAAAATGTATGAGGATCAGTCATCTGACAGTATATACATACGTGCTATTCTCTTCTGCTCTACTGGCTATCTTAGCTTACTGAAGAATCAAATTCTTCTTTGGTGTGTGGTGCCTGACAACATAACTCCATCTTTGGGTCATGTTCAGGAGACATTGCTACTGCAGACAATTAGAAATGACAATTTACAGCAGGCCTGCTGGCTTACGCAGGTATTCAGGGGCCAGACCAAAAGACCAGTGCCAGTATCTGACTCAGCTGGTACTGCCAGACCTGAGACAGGCCTACAGGTACCACTACCAGAGATGCCCTATATGTATTTTGGCAGCCAGAAGGGACTTCTAGGCTGATTCAGCCATCAGAGGGTCACCCCAACATTAGAAAAAAGGGCTATGTTGCACACTTAAGCACGCAATGGCTGTCTCTTGCTGCTCACGGTGGAGGGCAGCAAGGAACCACTATGCCAGGGAGCTGGCATGTGAACAAACTTTCTGTAGCTCTAAGGCACAGAGAGGCCTGTGGTTCTAATATAATGCCGGACCAAAAGCTCGTTTTAGCAAATGGAGAGCACTCAGAAAGCTTTGTTCCAGGCCTGGAGCAAAAAATCTCATGCTTTGTCTGCATGACACAGAGGCAATGAAGGCTCTCCACAGGAGTGGGGCAGATCCTGTGCCGCCAGTCAGTCCCTGCGCCCACGTGGTTGGTGTCACCATCACCAACTTGCCCTTTCTCCAACAAGCAGCTAAGTGGAAGGGAGGCCTCTTTGACTCTGCTGGAGTGGCACGGGAGTGTATTCCTCCTGCAATCCAGGAGCATTTCTGCACACCTTCACACTGTGTGGGTCAGGAAGAGGCTGTGTAATGGGCACATTTCAGGAGACCTGCAAGTTCTGAGGAGACCACAGATATGCCCCCAGGAGGTCTTCTCTTTAAGTCACGTTGCACATGCTGTGAGGACTCTTGTTCTTTCAGCAGGGGCGGGAGCAGCCTTTGGCAGAGCTGTCATATGCGTGGGGCTCTGGCATCCACCTGCAGTGCAGTTAAGGCAGCTCTGTGTATTTGGGAGGTGTTTCCACACACACAGGAGGGGTGCTTGTACATAAATACGTATATACACGTATATCTTATGTGGCTATATTTCTTTGAACTGATCCGGTATCCCACTGAAGTGAATGGGAGGTGGGTAAAGCCTACAAGCCTACTCATGGGAGTACTAATTTGCATGAGCATGTCCTTGTTTTTGAAGCAGACTACTGTTCTCAGCAGACTGCAGCCTTTTTCCCACCTCCTTTTGTATTTTTCAGTATGAAAACACTGCATATGCTTTGCCTCTCCGAAGTTTTCCCTTGTGATGCAAGAAACACATCTCTGTCAGTGCTTTATACAGCCTCAGCACCCAAGGAAGCACATGGCAAGCGTGGGGACTGATGGTGCTCAGCACTCCACTGCGAAGTCTTCTGGATCAGCCCCACAAGCTGTGGTCTTCCTGCTCTCTGCTTCATCCCCAGTGTGTATTACAGTTGCCCTAGCTTTGCAGAGATAATTTGCACTCTCCTAGTTCATTAGCTGCTACCCCCTCCTGTCCGTGGGCAAAAAAAAGCCCTTACTGTTCAAAAGAACACATGCAGCAATCATTAATGCTGACCCTAATTGTGCCAATTCAAACCACTCAATAGCTCTAATTAAAACCTCTCTTGTGCAGGGCACTGAACAGTAACAAAACTGTCACCCCGAACAATCAAATCATGGAGCTAAGAATTTTTTTTTCCTCTGTTGTGTTCAAATGTTGTTGCTGCTGTCGGAGGGGTCATCTGAAGGGATTAAGTATGGGGCTTTTGTAGGCTGCAAAGGAAGGGGGGGAATATCTAAAACCAACCAATATCTTTTGGTCACAGTTTGAAATCAGAAGACCCCAACCCTTTTCCAGGTCTCCTTTCATCCACTTTACCCACCCCCATGCAGCAAGCAACACCTGCAAAGTAGACAGGCTCTTGGTTATGAGACACATGGACACCACAAGTCAACTCAAACATCTGCAAAGGAGGGGCGAGGGGGAAACCCAGGCGTTCCTATCCCCACAACCTTGTTTCTCAGGGTCCCTGACTACACTTTCCTGTGCGCCATAAATAACTCTGCAATTACATTAATTGGTTGCATATTTGTTGACACAGGGGTGGACAGGGGTAGGTTATGGTGGGAGGATTTTTGCTTTCAGTGCAATTTTATACTACTTTCTTCGGATGTCCCTTAATCCCCAGTCTCCCCTCCCCCAGTATTTAGGATTCGCATGTCTTCCAGAATAACTTTATAAGCCTGTGGGTCGGAGGGGAGGGGGAGAAAGAGCATTAAAATTCATTTGATGGCACCTATGCACACACATCTGTTCTGCCGTGTTTCCCTAGCAAAGGCTATCAATCAAAAGGAAAAGGTTGATACGTATCACAGCGGGATATTTCAAAAAGCTGGTTGTAGGCGATCGTGTGCTGGAAGGTTTCTTTCTGCACCAAGTTTCTGACAGGGGTCAGAAGAAGGAAGCGGTATACATGTACACCTACATTTTTTGTACATTTACCATTTTTTTTAAGAAGGTAGCAAAATTAATAGAGCAATAGCATTAACTACTGAAATTCCAGTCTCGATATCGTTTGCTCTGTTTATTGTCAAACGTGCTCTGAAGCCCAAATCTGGGATCAAATGTAAGAGCCTGAAAATGCTGCAAGCACTTTTGTATCTGTGGTTCTAGTTTAGATCATTACAGATGCTAGCTGCGATATGTGGCTCTGTGTTCAAACCACCATCTCAGAGTATCTGGTATGAGGTACTTGAGTGAGTCTTTTCTTCCAGTGTCTCCTTGGCTTGCTTTCTTTTGCTAGCAGTAATCAGAGTTGCAGTAAGAAAGTTCATGGCGTGTTGTGTTTCGTCTTTCCTCCTTTCATCTCTCCTGAGCTGCTGTCCCAGCTGAGGACTAGGGAGTAGGATGATACCCGTAGAGCCCTGGCACTCTGCCTCTTCAAATACCCTGAGCGCTTTCTGCTAGCAACCACCTTCGTTGTTCCTTGTTCCGACTGCTGGGTTGTGCCATGTGCTGTTACAACATTGCCTTGTCTCAGCGGTGAAGCCGTTTCATTTAGTGATGGGTAAAATAGCCCGTATTTAGAGTACAGCTTGACTCAGCCTTTAAGTATTTAGCCTTGGTTAGTGACTAAGCAGAAAATCTTGATGTATAAACATACAAACACACATTCTTTACATACAGAAGCAACGGGACAAAACTTAAGAACGTTTTTAAAATGCTTTGAGGTGAACAGTCTCTTTTCGTGCGAAATCATAACAAAGTCAGCCATCTGAGCAGATACATTCAGGATAAGGTTGATTTTCACCAGTTTGCCTTGGACCCTGTGAATGCTAGCTTAGGGGTCAGCAGAAGGGCCCCACTCTTTTCTAAAAGCGGGAGTGCTGCACCGTGATGTGTGACAGTGCTGACCTGCTCCTGTCTTTGTGTCAACAGCAAGCGGTATCACAACACTCTAGTTTTCGATGGTAATGTGCTTTTATAATGGGATGAAGTGGAATAGGTGACACTACTACATGGCATTCAAACGAGTGCTTTTCAGCACAAGGTCCCTTCAGCAGCAGCACTGGAGAGAAGAAACCAGAGCTCTTTGACAGTTTTACTGTCTGTTGGGGGCTGTGGGAGATAGCATTCATGTGAGGCTCTTACACTTCTTGACACTTGCTCAAGAGGGGGAAATAAGGCACAGAAAGGTTTTATGACTGGCTCTAGGTCCTTTTAGCAAATCACTAGCCGAGCTGAGAACAAGCCCTGGGACCCCAGTATCATCTCTAGCCTCTGGAAAGCACCACTTACTTTTCTGAGCTGCTTCTTGCCTGTCTTCATATGGGAAGCTCTGTGTCTCTGTTGATCTGTGAGCTGAGGGTAGGGGATTTCTGTAAAATACACTCTGGTGTAGATTCCCATCGCTTTCTGTATGGATCTCCCACGGTCTCCATCTGCCCTTCCGTCCTCATTCCTTGCCCCCCATTTTCTAGGCAGCAATGCTGGAGCCTATCCTCTTGACTAAGCTGTTGCACTTTAATTTTCAACAGGCCCCTATTGCTCTTGCACCTTGTGTGTGGTCTTTGAACGTTATGTGGCTCAGCAGCTGGGAATAGTGAGTGGGTGGGCAATTTAAAACAGAAAAGACTCTGTATCAGCACAGGGCTGAGGTTTGAACTCTGCTCAGCTTTGGATACGTGTAACTGGTTCTCAGGGCTGTGATTTAAGTGCAGTTTTGCTCGTGTCAGTGTGAAGCCTAAATCAGTGCTAAGAAACTGGTAAGGAAGAAAAAACAAACTTTGCCTGTCCGATAACGAGCGTTACTCTTGGCCCTGATGAAAAATTGCAGGATCAAGACATCTTAGAATTTGTATCCTGCTGTTTTGTCACCATTTTGCCTCCCCAACTCGGAAGACAAAGAGCATCTAATATGATGCCAGGGATTCTTTGCTGAAGTTTCTGAGCTGCTTTCATGCCATTTAGGACACAATTCTGATTTTGAGTTTCCTGAGGATAAGAACTGCTGATGGAGGGAGGCAGATGAGAGGGATGCCAACCTGTGACACAAAATACTTTATTCCATTCATCTGAGCATCTCTCTGAGACAAGGTAAATGTTCTCAAGTCACAAAAAAATAATCCTAATGTCATGACTTGTTGAGCTCACAGGGCCTGATCCTCAGCTGCTTCCTCCTCCTTTTTGCTGTTGTCTGTGCTGGTAGAGGATCACATGGAGGTAAGGTCAGGCAATAGATGCTGCCTTCCATGTGCACTGGCATGATCCCCCCACATGCACTTCTTTTGCACTTTCGATGGTGAGCCTACTCTGTGTGGGCAGAGAGTGCTCATGTATGGGAGATTCACCACCTGCTCCCCCTTGCATTTGCCGCCGAGAGTACCCAGTCCTCAAAATTTCAGCACGGAGGTATTTCTTTCCCCACCCACTTTCCATCTATCCCACCCAGGTAGACAGGATGAGCAGAAAGAATCCTTGCCTTGATAAGATTGATAAATGAGGTTGGAACAGAGCTCCTCTCTTATGGAGTCCATATGGAGTCCAACCCAACTTCAATCTCATAGCTGATTCAAAATAAAAAAAAAAAATTGGCAAGTCCCTAAGTGCTTTTAAAGATTCTAAAGGTTAAAGGTATGATCGGTTGGCATTCCTTTTAGAGCCTGGAATGATATTGTATTTACTTCACAAAATTCAAAAAAAGCGTGCAGTGAACATTAGAAATCTGCTAGATAAATTATTGGAAGAGTCACTTAATTTTGCAGTGCCACATAAATACCCACCATTCACCACCACTGCACTGGGCCTTATACTGATTCTCAACATTATACCCTAGAATTTGCAAAACATAAGTAAGAGTAAAAAGGCAAGAAAGAAGAATATTTTTGTTCTCAAGGAGCTGGCAGGTTACAGACTAACATCAGCCAGGTCATTGTAGAGGTTCCATCCTTAAAAATAGGTACGTGCTTCAGCACCATGAAAAAACATACTGAAACTCAAATTGGCTTTACTGCCTCGTTACTACATCTTGCACTTCACTGCATTCCTCTTTTGGGTTTGGTTTGGTTTTGTTTTGATAATGATACTGGTGTATGGCCAACAGCCTCTTCCTGTGGCAGAATACTGTAAGGGCATGAAGGTATGGCTGGGTAGTAGGGTCAGATGGATAGGCACTAGTGACAAGTGAGGGTTTGGCAGCGATGGGGAACTAACCAGAACTACTAGCAACTCTTTGGGAAACCAAAGAAGTGCAGCCAGGACCTACAAAATTTAATACACTTTCTAGAGAAAAGCTCTGCACAGAATTTCTGTATGAAGTGTAATGAAGTGGCGGACTCTAGATGGATTTAATGGAAAAAGAAAGACTTACTATCCTGTCATATTTTTAACAAAGCTTTTTGTTTGAGTATAAGTGAGCATTCTGCGAAGACCTTCCAGGATGAAAAGCCCAATAGGACACAGGGTTTCTGTTTCGTTCAGGCATATATATAATTAGCTTTCATAAGAAGCTGAGACTCCTTTTTGTTGACATAATCGGGCCAGTACACCCCAAGACATGCTAATAGCAATGTGTCTCTACATCTTAACAAGTGTGAATACTTTGCCCACAGCAGCAACTGTGTTGACAGTGGCATGACACTGTAAAATTGCCGTATGCTGTGATGCGAATCCTTTCAAACCCAATGACTTTTGATTTTCAGCCTTGTAAATCAAACTTACTCCTCCCCACTACGTCCATATTCAATCTGTGTCTGGGAAGCCAGGAAAATTGTATTCTACCTCATTCTACAGGGTGACTGCACAGACTTTCTCATCCTGTGGCTGCTATTCCAACCTGTGTAGGGTCATGAGTGTGCTCAACTGTGGCTTTTCAGTCTTTATTCTGGGTTGCTCTGACTTGCCTTTGGATGGAGATTTGAAGGTGTCAGTATAGCAGAAAAGGCTCTTCCACTGCTGCAGGTTCTCAGCAGTTAAGGCCTGGCAGCAATGGATAAGTCTCTGATTATAATTATCCAAATGATTCAATAGGCACGATGTTAAAAAAAAAAGCTCTAAATTCTGTATCATTACAACCTACAACAATCAATCTCCCAGCAAATCCCCCATATTCTTCTTTACTCCTCTTACTCCTCTGTGACAAAAAGTGAACTAAATCTAGACCTGATTCAGGAGGTGTCCACTGTCTACTGTACACTGTGTAGTGTCCACTGACTTAAAAAAGAACCACTAACATTAATTTGGCCCCTAAAAGTAATTAGCTCATATTTGGAGACAGCAGATTATTCTTTACTGAAAGCATGAGTAATCTTTTCTGCGGAAGGTGTGCAAGAGGGAATATGTTCCCTGATGGAAGCTGTGGCAGACAGATCCCATGATGGTTCTGTTGTGGGTGCCAATACTGTTCAAAAGAGGACAGCGATCTTCTGAAACTTGTCCGAGGACAAGACGAGTAGACGCAGAGGCAAATAATCAAAGCAATCACTGTTCTCCCTGAACAGCTGTCAAGACCACCAATATATATGACCTGTGCCATGGGCTTGCGGTGGCGAGCATGATATGCATGCACCATAGCAACAAGATATTAATCATCAACACATACAGGCACATGTTGGGGTAAGTCTTCAGAGGTACAAGTTGTAGGCTGTATCTGGTATACACAACAAGCCCCAACGGTACCAGTTTGAGTGCTACCTCCAGCAGCATTGAATAGTTGAATTCATTACGGCACATCTTCCTCGGAAGGATCCAAACGTTGGGCCTTGTGTACGAATGCCTGGGCACGAAGAACAACTTCTCTCCTAGTTCCGTGCTCCTCTCTCTTTGTAGTTTTTCAGTTAAACACCCTGGGCAAGTTCTTTGCTGGTGAGACACCACTGACTGAAGTGGCACTGCGCCAGTGCAGCGTTTGGCACTGCATCCTCAGGGTGACGGCCAGGATTTTTAGAGGAGCTCAAGTCAGAAGGTTAGGTGCCCAGCTCCTCTTATGTTTGGACACTAGCCTTCTCTCAGCTCATGAGCATCTCTGCAGTGCCACCAGTGCCCAAGGCCAGCACCTCCTGCTTGACAGCAACCTGGCATTAATTAACAGACAATTTAGTGGCACAAAACTTTTTGTTTGGGCAGTTTGGTTTATTTGCCTAGATTTTTCTTTGAAGATAAGATAGGTGCACAGTAAAGTGCACCTATACCAACTGAAATACTAGGCCCAGTATGCCGAAGAGTTAGGCATGCATTTTCAGTGGTGAAGGTGATTCACTACTGGAACAGACACATGTATTTTCTCTCTTGCTGGTGTCTTTAAACTGGGCCTGGATGTCCTCCATCCACCTGGATGATGCTTTGCTAAGGTTTTTTGGGCTCAGAACAGCTCAGTGACATTCAGTGCTAGTGATACGTAGGCCAGGCTATGGGGTCTTTTCTGGCCTTGTTATTGCACTAAGGCAGTTACTATCTGCAAAGGGAATATACGTCCCTACAGAGAAACACCTGGCCATGGGAATATTGGTCAAGGCTGGAAGTACATGCTGCAAGGTTATGACGGTTTTGGCCATAAGGGGCTCAAAGTGTTCTGTTACCAGGAATTTCTGATGCTCTCTGGAATTTTTACTTTGGTATTAAGTCACTGCTGGTGTCAGGGCCTCACTGGCACTGGAGGGTAGGCTTCCAGTGTAGCTGGTATTCTCTGTTGGGGAATAGGAGAACAATCACTTTTTCATGGTGGTAATGAGCATTTATATAGCAGAGAGGTCCTGGTATCCATGGGTTTGTCTGTGGAAAACATACCACAGACAGACATTCATGTTTAAAGTGCAAATGATAAAGAACACATGAAGGCATCACACAAAGTAGGTCAGATGCAAAAAAACTCCCTATGAAATTGGAGAGGGGAATGTAGGCAAGTGTGATATTGTTATCTGGACTGGAATTTAATCAAGACTTAACTATGAGGTGATGTGGTACTCCAGTGGTGGGATCACTGCCTCAACAAAACTGTACTAGATTCTGCCTGTCTTTTCACAGATGTTGGGTGTGCACTGGCGTAAATTGTGCAGCCTCAACAGAGCTGATCCTCATGTACACAAGGACACTCATATTCAGATTTCCCAGCTTTCCCCCTCATCTTCCCCTCAAGGTCTCTCTGCTCATGTCATGTGGAATGGCAGGAGTTCAGGTGTGAATCTGAGAGACTTTGAAATGGAAAATCAGAGGATACCGCAGGCCATGTTAAAGAAGAGCTGGCAAAGCTTAGGACCAGGATAGCAGAGCGGTGAGGGTTAGGACTAAGGTACATTGGTAGGCTTGTATGGTGTGCCGGGTTTGGAGCTCCAGAGAGATCTGCAAGCCAAGAATAATGAATACTGGCAGAGCTCCACGTGAGTAACAAACGGTTTATCCTGCCTAGGCTAATGACAAAATGTTACGTACTGGCATTTTTTAAATAAATACTTTTTTTTTTTTTTTTTAAAGAAAAGAAAGATTAAAGCAACCGCTATAGCTAAACACCCTGCTTTGCTCTGATAAGATGCCAGAATTATACGACTTCTACTGTGTAACAAGGTTCTTCGTGTGGGCGTAGCAGCCCCTCCCCATACCTAGCGGATAGACTCTAGGGAATTTTTACAAGTGTGAGTATTGCCTCTTATAAGGTCACTGAGTAAAGACAGCTAAATACATTGTATGAAGAAATTGCATGTCTTGTGTGTTTCCATAAGAGCACCACAAAACAGTCGCACGAAAAGGTTATCATCACTAATATGTGCACAGCAATGACCTCCCATGCATACCATTTTGCAAAATGTTGGGCCTCTGCTTGGCCATGCCCGCCATCAAATTCACGCTTGCCATTTAAAAATTAAGGACTCGATGTAAGTGCAAGTCAGTCCAGTTCACAAGATACCTCCGTCACTCAGTCAGCAGGTAGACAGAGGCTTGGCATTGCTCTTCACCTCCATCGCACAGCTTACTGCCATTACACTGCCATGGTATTGCTCTCTCTTTAGCTCCTGATCGGACAGACATGCCTGCGGAGACTGGGCCCTGCCAGTACATGCATCTCCATTTTTTCCCCGCTCCTGCTCCACAGCTGCACACACTTGCCTGTTGCGTGATGCAACACTCGCTTGCTACCCAAGCTTCCCATTATTGAGTGCCTGGTTGTGCTTGGACATCCTGGGAAGCACATGCAGCCTAGAAGGTCTTGTTGTCTCAAGAGATGGTCAAACTTGATTTTGGGATGGTAGGGCTTGTTGTCTTTAGGGATATCAAACTTGACCTGGGGATTGTTTTCCAGGTGCAAGGTATGTATTACCACGTCACCTCCACTACAGGCTCTCTAGGCTTTGCTGGGTAACGTAGAGCCGTGGGCTGTGGGGCTCTATTTGCGCTTGGGAAAGCAGGGGAAGGCCTTCAGGGATGGGTAGTCTCTGTGGTTGCGGGTCAGCCGTGCTTTCAGCCCGGGCATGGTGGTGATGAGGGAACTTAGACTCGCCGAAACACGAACTTCTTTCTGCAGCAGCCTTGGCCCGAAAGTGCCGAACCGAAGGAGCGCGGTGCGTGCACCACCAGGTAACTTCCTATGCCAAATTTACTCGCTCGTCAGCCCGACCCGACAGCACGGCTCAGCTGTCACCCGCCAGGGCCGCCCGCCGCCGCGGGGC
>VZTL01072505.1:7086-30484 GCA_013400535.1 Scopus umbretta | reverse complement strand
AAAAAGAAAGAAAGAAAACTTATCTCTGGTCCTTAAGTCAGTAGCTGAACAAAAGTACTGCAAAAGTACAGGAATAGGTGTTGGGTAAAAATGTCTGTTGTGGTAACTATTCTGAGTAGAGCTGCTCTTTCGTGACAATTCCTTTGAATTATTTCCATGTGGAACAGAGCAGCTCTGACAGCAGCTCTTTTGTAGAGGGAGGCAATTTCCCTCATATATGACTTGTCAGCTGCTAACTGTGGGTGTGTAAATATAGCTGAAGTTTGGAAATAGTGCGGATCTGGCAGAGGTTTGGGCAGTTATTATTTATGGCTGAATGGATGAGATTTACCAAGCTCAGTTTGATGGTAAACGTTGCAGGGCAGGTACATTACCAATGCTTATGTTTGTGGAGCACCTTGGTAGTTTTATATTGATTTTAATAATGCAGTTGTTCTTGAAACAGCTCTGTAAGTGGTGAATAAAGTATGTAATTTATATAATAACCGTAACAACATTCAGAAGCACCTCACTTCAATTTTACTCCAGTCTCATTGACCCTTTCTCGTCCCTTTGCTTTTATGGTTGTGTCCTCCCTCTCTCATCATTCTTACATCTCATTTGGGATTTCTCCTCCTCCCACTCCATCTTTCAGCTGAACTCCTACAGGACATGGGATCCTCCCTCCATATCTCTGGCATGGGTGACCTCATTTATTTGGAGAGCATCTGCTTGAATCTCTGCACTTTTAACTCACAAATGTATTTCTTTTTGCTTGTTTTGTTTTATGTCATCCAGTGCCATGGTTCTGGTTCGCATTCTGTCTCTGGCAAGTAATCTTTCCATGCATACTCCCTGCTTTGACTTACCTTGGCATGCTCTTGCTGTGTCAGCTTGCAATTTCTGTCTACACAAAGGGTGGGGGTCTGCTACAGGCAACTTCCCAGGTCAGCTTTCCCATAAAGCCAATTGTTTCCAAAAAATTTTAAGTTCATGGAGCCGTAGCTAAGAAAGATCTTAAGAGTTTTTAGAGGGGTAAGGATATGTCTTTCTTTGCAAGTCTACCAAAGATGCAACTACTATAATTACATATCTCAGCCTTCTGAGATCTTCCTCTTTGACTGGAAGCCATCTTCCTGAGAAATCACATTAAGAGTTTTCTTCCTTATTTTCAAGGTCTTACCTCCCTTTTGATCTGGATGGTTATGAGATCTTCCCATGCATATCATCCAGAAAGAGTGCTAGAGAGCACAATGGACCATTTCTGTTGTAATTTCCACGTCTTGAGTGCCAGACCCCCTATTTCCTAAAATTCAAATAAATCCACTTCTTATCCTTCATGTTATCTAAATGTATCAAAATTACCTACAGAGGAACCCCCTCCTTTTTACAGAAGACTTTCAAATCCTTTTATTAGTCAAATTTTTACTCCATCACAGGATTGCAGAAGGTGGAGCAAACTCAAGGAATTAGTAAAAGAAGCAGAGAAATCAACAGAAGAGAACTTCTTGCTTCCATAATAGCTTGTTTTAGTTGTGTCTAATATGATCTCTAGGACTTGAGAAGATTGCCTTTATTTGTGCTGTGTCTTTGCTGCATACAGCAGCAAGCTTGTATTGAAACTTGAAGTTAGTAATTTAGCTTGAGTTGTCTGAAAGCTGGAATTTTGTAAGTGTTCGCATTTCTTGCGGATGTCTGTCACACAGCAAATGTTGCTGGCTGACTGCCCTCAAAACACTAGGAAAAAAAAACAGATCCTTGAAAAACTGAAATACTAATGACTGGGAGCCACTTCATATCTAATAGCTAGTGAATGCACTTCTTGCTTCAAGGAAATGGGAACAATGAAACACGGAGTTTGCTTGGTGGTGGAACGCTTTGCGTTGTTTCTGAACAAATACTTGCAAATTCCTTATTTGGCTGACTTTTTAAAAAGCAGTCAAATCACTACATGATGATGACAGAAGTGATCACATTCTTCTAAGTTCGACTCAGAACATATATTGCATTGGACAGAAAATAAGAAATTATTCAGAAAATATTCTCTAATGTGCTCTGCTGGGTTTCAGTGTCTCCAGGGAGCTTCATTTTATGACTTTATCAGCTTGCCTTAAAGCCACAGAATATGTGATTCACAATTTCACCGTCCTATTACTTCATGCTTCTGTTGGGAAAGTGAATCAATTTCTGGATCTGATGTGTGTATAAACAGCTTCCTTTTCCTTACAGTCTCGAGGGAAATCATGAAATGTCCAACGAAAAGAGGTACACAGAGGTATAGATGATTTCCAGTGCTGAAAGCTGAAAGTTAAGACATATCTAAGTGTTAGGACTTTAATATGAATTCAATAATCAATGTTTTGCCAGCAATGTGGCAATGTGCTCTCACACTTAACCAACTATTTGTATACTGCATACTTTGGTCACTGGGTGCGGTAACCAGGAAGGAACAAAAGACTTAGAAAATTAAATCTAAAGGTATCCACTCTTGTCGTAGAACAGATAGGTGTAGTGTACCATTTCATTTTAAACCAAATTACGTATCAGGACATTCAAATACTTCTCTCTGAAGCCATCAGTGTATAACCTCTGATATAACAAGAACTGAGATGCTTAAGTTCCAATTATGAATTTTGATGAAAAATCTTTAAATGGAAAACAGAGATAACCAAACTAAACAGCTCTGTGATATAATTAATCTTTCTCTTCCTCCTGCCTTCCTTATTGTTCATTCAAGTGCACATGTAAAATAAGGACTTGATCACAAGTCATTTGAAATAGATGATAATATGTCAGCTGGCTTGGCTGGCATTTGGACATCACCTGTGTGTTTTGACTTTATTGTAAACACTTTAGAGATTTCTTGAGTGTTGATGAAGCACATGATATACAAGAAGAAGCTAAGACAACTGAGTCTGTTTGGCCTTAGGAAAAGAATTTTGAGGAAAGATCGAAATGTTACCTTCAGGATCTAAATGTTCAGCTGTCTAATGGGGATATAAGGAAGATGAAACCAGATGTTTCTTGCAAGGGGAGAATGATGGGAGAGGGAATGGACACAGGTCACAACATGGGAAATCCCAGCTGGATATTGGGGGGGAAAAAAAAAACACAGTAAGGTGGTCAAACTTTGGAGCAGGTTGCACAGAGAGGCTGTGAACTCTCCATTCTTGGCGGTATTTGAACCTGACAGTCATGAGCAGCTAGATCTAAGCTGGCCACACCTAGAATGAGGGTTTGCACCAGATGACTACCAAAGGCGCCCTCCAGCCTGCATTGTTCTGTGGTTCTGTGCTCCTGCAAATTCTGTTCTTCTTCTGTAGTTTGCTTTTGCTGTTTTCATCTAACTCTTAAATAAAGGCAAAATGTTCTATGTGTTTTCAGAAACTACTGGGTTTGCTCTTATTTGCTTACACAAATGAGAAATTGAAAGGTTGTTAAAGAAAGGATTCAGTGAACTGCAAAATCGTGTACTTTTCTCTGGAACCGTGCATTTTATACCTTTGGTTTGTAATACCAGGTAGAAAATATGTGCTGAGAGCTCACTGCTTTTATGAGCTGAGATATCTGTATCCATGAATAGTATATATTTGCGGTGTTTTCTTCTCTTTTTTTTTTTTTAATGAACAAAGCAAATAAAAGCATTCTATAGTTGTTTGGAATATTAAAACATGCCTGCATTCACACTGGAAATAAGCTCAAGTCTAATAAATGTCATTATTGTCACAGATAGATCTGCTTTTCAGTATAAATATAAGCATCTCTTCTTGCTTGTTCTATTAATCTGTATCTTAGTGGAAATAAGTCTTTTGCACAGCATGATTTTGCAATACCTTAGCCACAGAAGATTTTCTTTGGCAATTTATTAGTGTCAGGACTTAAAAACCTCTTTCATTGAAAGCTGACAATTAAAACTGATGCTGTTTGAAATATAACAATGTTTAAAACAGTTTTCCAATGAAATATCCTAGATTTGCTTTTGCAAATGAAGAAGTTACTCATTTCTGTTTGAAATAATTTTTTTTTAAACTTTAAGCTAGAGAATTTACAAACTTTTTAAACAACTTCAACGTGAAATACCTTATGAACTGAAATTCTCTTTGCAGTTCAACAAAATGTTTAACATTAGGGTCAATAAATTTGGCATGAGTTAGGCTGGTTAAACAAACTTTGCATGTCAGTATTTCTTATAGCATGGCAGAACAATCTGTTATCCAACAGGCAATACATTTTATAACATATTACAGCAAATATTGGAATATGAATATGGAATATGTACACATGGAATATGAACACTAGGTTTATATGGATGTATTTTAACTCCAGCTGGCAGCTCAACACCATGCTGCCACTCACTCACTCCCACCCAGTAAGATGGTGGAGAGAATCAGAAGGGTGAAAGTGAGAAAAATCCTGGGCTGAGATCGAGCCAGATTAACAGGTAAAGCAAAAGCTGCACAGGCAAGCAAAGCAAAGCAAGGAATTCATTCACCATTTCCCATGGGCAGGCAGGTGTTCGGCCATCTCCAGGAAAGCAGGCCTCCATCATGTGTAACAGTGACTTGGGAAGACAAATGCCATCACTCTGGCCATCCCCCCTCTTCCTTCTTCTTCCCGCCAGCTTTTATTGCTTAGCATGACATCCTATGGTATGGAATATCCCTTTGGTCAGTTGGGGTCAGCTGTCCCGGCTGTGTCCCCTCCCAACTCCTTGTGCATCCCTAGCTTACTTGTTGGCAGGGCAGCTTGAGAAAAAGAAGAGGCCTTGACACTGTGCAAGCACTGCTCAGCAATAACTAAAACATCTCTGTGTTATCCACACTGTTTTGGTCACAAATCCAAAACATAGCCCTATACTAGCTACTATGAAGAAAATTACCTGTATCCTAGCCAAAACCAGCACAATGAACTTGGATAGATACGTACTATAGTAAAAGTCTGGAAACAGGACAAATACGTCTGATCAAGGAAAAAAAGAAAAAGATGAAACTTCTTTAATTGTCCAGATTCAACTGGGTCTCAGTCATGAGAGACACTCCAGTAATACTGCTTTTAGATATAAAACAACCTGGGAAGTGAATGATGGTCAAAAACATTAAACTGCAAAGGAAGTCTGCATTTTTTCTAAGGCTAGTTGCATCTGAATAGATGTTTGTCTCCTTCTCTGAAAAACAGAGCAGAAACTAGCACAGAACCAGAATAGTTTAACATAAATACTGCACATGGTTATTTCTGCCTACCACATCATCCTGTGATTATTGTTGAAACATCTGGTTTTATAACTAGCAATTTTTTTTTTTTTTCATTTGGGACAGATCTTGCACAGTTCTGCTTTCCTGGGAAGAAGGAAAAGAATCCTGTGAAAACTAATGTTTCTTGTGAGAAATGTGTACAGTAAAGGCCGAATGGATTTAACTGATATTATTTACTTAGCCAGCAAGGGCTGTTTATCAGTACGATATACAGATCATTCTAAGCTTATAAAAGACAATGAAATAATTGTGACCAGATTGGTTAAGTTTCACTCTTTCTTTCTGAACATTGGCTTTCTTGGCTACTGAATAAAGCTTTAGAAGGATAAAGCTTTGGCTTCACAAAACAAATGTTTTGTATAGTTTAACTGTAAGCAGCCAAGACTGTAATTTTGGAGAGACTGGAACAATTTGGCTTCTTCCATGAAGCCTTTCTGGAGCATTTTCATGACAAAAATGTTGATGATTTACACACAGTTTACTCTTGGACAAGGACTGCTTTAAGTCATATTTCATTTTCAATAGCTTTTCCTCTACCTGCTTCCTGAGCAAAAATAGGCAACATTAATTATTTTGTTTAGAAATGTCTAATATACTAAGTGTCTGTATGCTTTAATCTCTAAGTAACCGTTGCACAGAATTACAATATTCTCAAGATCTTTCAGGTTATGACAGATGACAATTGGCACTTACTCATCATTAGGACATAAGGGATTTCCAAAAGCAGTGGATTTAGGTCCCCTTTGAAAGGTTTTTCCCCCATATTACTGAATAGCAAAATTCAGAAGAGATGCACTACACCTCCTTAGCATGGTCATGCTTTAGGAATACCCTTCCAAGACTATTTATATATAATATATTTATATGACTTCTGTCACTTGCCATGGGATTCCTTGTGGGGTCCAACACCATGGCTTTCATGAAGACGACAACTATTGCTTCTTCATTCTGGGGCCACGGTTTCACCAGGGCAAGTGGCCTCTGTAACTTTAGGAGCACTTGGCACACCTTGACTTGTTAAAGATGAATGCTTCATAATGAGAAATTACGCTGTCAGACAGCAAATTAGTGATTGATGTAAGATGGAGAGTTATAGATTGTAATTGTGCTAGGAAGATATGAGACGATGCTTAAAGTATAATTTTCACAGTATTTAATTAAGTGGAACAGTAGATTAACCATCACTATCCTAACTAAACACATACAGAAGAATTGCAAAATATAAATGCTCATTATTTCTAAGTTGCCTCTGCTGTCAGTGACTGACTCGGAGATGGGGTTGACTTGGAGCTGATTTAAAATTGCTTGATTTACAAACTGAATTTTAAATCTTTTCCAGTTGTTCTCCTTTAATGCAGGCAGGGGAAAGCAACTCATCTGTTCAGTGCTGCATGGTTCACTGGGTGGGGAGAAGATGACATATTTTATCCGGTCACTGAGATATCACTGTGTCATTTCACTCTGTGTGTAGCAATTAAAGCAAAGTGAATAATTTACTCGACAAATTCAGTCTCTTGTTCTTCCAATGGAAGTATTATTATCTCTAGTTTATTTTTTGTTTGAATTGCCTGATGGCAGATTTCTCTCATCACCTCAGTTGCTGACAAACTGTAATTAGGTATCCTTGTGCACAGTGCTAGCTAAAGAAGGTGCAGGGAGCCAGTTCCTTCACTGGTTTGTTTAATTACCTTTGTGTGCTGGCTCCAAAGGATTTTGGGAGCCCAGCCTCCCTTGCTTTGTCAAGCTGTGTAAATCCCATATCAATTATACCTCCTATTCTGGAAGCAAATCATGGAGTGTACAAGCTTCGAATTTGCTTTGCATGACTATTTGTAGGAAGCAAACATAAAAGGAGCTTGCGTTCAGCCACAATAAATTCATTGTTAATTTGAAGCGAATATTTATAACTTTCCTTTTACTATTTGCCTGACGGTAGTAGCAATTAATTTGGTATTCAGCTAATTCTGCCCAGCCTATGCCTGGTCAGAATTTTCTGTCCCTCTGTTTCCAATACATTTCCTACAAACTGTTTTGTCCTTAATGCCTTTATAGCTTGTTTATTGGAAACAGGTTTTTAATTATTTTTCAGCAGTATTGGAGACCTGATTTAATGAGCAATTGTTAGATATAATAGGGAGACACATTCGCCTGATTAATGTGATAGTTAACGGAGCAACAAAATTGCCTGGTGAAGAAGAGGCTGTACACAGAGTTGAAGTGGTAAGAAAGTTTGAGGGAATGTGAAGAAAATGTTTGAAGAAAGATAATTTAATATAGGGTACCGAGCAAGTTGAAGGCTAAGTATAAATACACAGTGTTAGCTTGCTGGTTAGTTGTTCAGTTGGTCTGTTAGTTATGTGCATGTGTGCACACACACGCCTGTACTTATTAGGAGACACACATGCCTGTATTTATTAGGAGACAGTTTATATAGGCTTGACTGAAAGATACTGCGTTGGAGTGACAGGCTATTCGAGGACTGTAGAAATAAATGAGGAGGATGGGACCTTCAGGTGCGTGTTGGAGATGAAATTGTGCTGCAGCCAGCACTTTAATTGCATGCAGTGTTGGTGTCCAGCTTCAGTGCTAATGTGTGCTTTTGGAAACAGATCCATCCTTTGGGAAATAGGTCTTTTCTCAGGGAGAGGAACGGAGGAGAGAAGAATTTTGACACTCTTTAGTTGGCAGAGCTCACACTGGGATATTTCTTGTGTTACTGACTTGCTCCTATCAGCAGTACTTAAGTTCTCAGTTTGCAGGCTTGTGGTCAGCTTAAAGGATCAGAATAGCATGATCACTACAGAATTTTAGTGCAAGATACTTCCACTCATGCATCTGGATGGCATCTTCTCTCCTCTTTGCAAGCAGTGTTTGCAAAGGGCGATGTCGCAGTGGGGCCCAGCAGAAATCCATGACTAGATCACTGGGTTTCATTCGTGCAGAGGGTTGTGACATCCATGGAGAGAAGAATCACAAGGAGATTGATGGAGACATGGTGCACTGAGGCCAAAAAGTGGCACAGCAGCAGACGCAGCTAGAAGAGGAGAGTTGAAGTGTGAATGCTAGAGGAAACACAACTCAGCTGGTTTCTCTCACGTAATTTCCAGCTTTGCTTATATGATGGATATCTGCTCACAAGACTGAAAATACAGAATGTTTCAAACTCATGGCATGGTGTAAACCATTCTACTCGCAAACTTAGTAGACCACTTATAGCCCAACACAGCCCCTCTGTTTTCATGTCAGGGCTGGTGGCTTTGTGTTCCTGCTCACTCATACATCAGTGAGGGAGGGGAGCTTTCCCTTCCAAAAGGAAAGCTGAGCTGACTTTTTCTATGGGATGTTGTATTCTTGTTCACATGCTTTTAACCAGATGAGAGCTCTACAGATTACAAAGAACTCAGCCTGGGAAAACAAACCAGTTTTCTGTGCCATGCAATCACTTTGGGAGCACCGAGTAGGGAGAAGACTGATAAGATATTTTGCCAAGATCAAAACTAAGTGCGGTTGGGCTGGATGCATTACTGGGATTTTAAGAGATTTTGAAGAAAATAGAGAAAAAAAGGTAAGGCAATTAACCTATTGCCTATGGCCTAAGAAGGCAAATATACCTATTTAGAAGAGGAAAATGCTCTTGCGAGTGACAAGCACCCTGCACCACCTTCACTGGTTCAGCTCATCTCCGTTGTGACAAATAACTTGGACAATTCTTTGCAAAGCGTTTTTAATTCCTTGCCTGGCTAACATGAAGGACATATAAATTACTTTAATTATGTTTTGAATGCTTATTTCAAAGCCAGGAAGGATGCTGGTCTGATGGTTGGAGAATCAGACTAGAATTCAGCAGATCTGGATTCATTTCAAATTCCTGTCATAGCTTTGCTTTAGCAGGTCTTTAGCAGGTAACTTTTTTTTGTCTGTGCCTCATTTTATTGTCTGCAAAAAGGAAATAATGATCCTTCTGTTCCACCCATGCTGTCCAGCCTTACCAATTTAGCCAGTAGGATTTCTGGGGCTGTGTATGTTTGTGCCTTGGGTCAGCAGTGCTCCAGCCCTCCTGGGCCATATCAGCCCTCTGTTTCAAAAGCTTTTGTCTTGCCTGGCTTGGAGGGAAAGTTCCCAGTGATGTTGGATTTGGGCTGTACTTGCCTTTTGTTACCTTTCATATGGCATCTTCCTTAGACCTATTTTGTAGGGGACCTGTGGTGCTGGCACCAGCTTGGTGGCTGTGCGGGACATCTCTGAGCATTGCAGATCGCCTTATGGAAGCCTACAACAGGCCCCAGTTCAACAGGATGACTGAGCACATGCTTTATCTCTGCCTATTCAACAAAGGCTTTAAATGTAAACACGTTCCAAAGTGTTTTGCTATAGATGGGTGAGCTCCAGAATGTGCTGCTGTGCTTTGCTAGATAAGGATCAGTATTTCTCTCTGAAACAACTTGTTATAGGACAGACGCGTTAGCTCTGCATGCATTTTTAGGTAAAAGACTTGACACTTTGCTATCTATGTGGCAGCCAAAGTAGACAAAACCAGCAAATATATTTTTTAAATTGCTTCCTGACATGTAAGTACAGATTATTTAGTGTGATAATTTGCACATGTATTACAGATTAATGCTATCAAGCTAAACTATGTGATGGGAACGAGTGATGCTAATCTTGGGTTCTTTATTCTTCAAAACCAACAAAACTCATCTGCTGAAGGATATACTGAATTGTTGAGTCCAAGGTTTATTTTTATTTTCCTTACATACATGTTAAAAAGCACCTCAAGATAAGAGAGTTTAAGTGGCATAGGTTATGTGTTCCAATGCTTTTTTAAGAAGAGCCTCAAATGGTTTAAGAAACTGCTGATTTAAAAAATAGCAAATAATATATTACACTGTCACCTTTGAAAATTTTGGGAGTTTAATGTAATTTAACAGCTGGCCATTTATATGTGATTGCAACTTGTTGTAAACCTAATGTTGTGCAGCTGATAAACAGCAACAGCAGAAGTGGGCAATCCAAAGTTTGTAAAAGCAACTAGTACACATATTTTATACATACATGCGTATATACATACATGCATACATACATATGTGTATTTATACACTGTACAATATGTATTTAGACCTGATACAGAAGTATGAGTGGCAAAAGTGCTGTACACTTGCCTTCTGAAAAACTGCCTGCCTTAACTGTTGAGCACTCTTCCCTCACCCCTGTCCTCAGACTTGCCAATCATATTTGCAAAGCTCAGCCCTTTGCTAGCACCGTGCTGAAAGGAAAATTTGGCATGCTTTCCTTCTTTGTAACTGGGGCCCTTTCCCTAATTTGCTTGACATGGATACAGTCTCTAGCCATCCCTGAAAGAGATTCAAATCCCTCCCTACCATCTTCATCCCTTGTATTTTTTCCAGGTGAACACTCTGCAACTCTCTCAACAAAGCGGAATTAGTTTTTTTCTTTCCAGGACCCAAGTACGAACATTTCTAGTAGGAGGCATGTAACAGAAACGCATTTGCCAAATGCTGCTGCCTCTTTCCTTGATATGGGAAAGTATTTTCTTGAAATGGGAAAACCAAATGAATAGAGCCCGCCAGTCCCACACGCCTCCTGTCTGCGAGCATCCCCACCCTGGGGACGTGGGCTGTGTTGCCGACTCGGGGGAATGGGTTTAGAGGAGCCCTTTGTTGAAATATTGGCAGCACATCACTGGACTCGCTGTCGTTGCAGATGGAGTGCTTTGCGGAACAGATGGATTCTCAGCTTTCTGAAAGAAAGGGAAGGTACTTGATGTACCACGGTGGGAAAGGAGGGGGGTATTCCAGGCATATGGAAAGGCAGGAAAGAAGGCACGTTCTGCGCTTTTTGGTGCACTTGGAGCCTAGCAACCTCTCCCCGGCAAACTTGGGAAAGCATAAGCACGGCACTCCGTGAGAGGGCGAAAGGACTGTAACAGACGTGGAGGAAGTAATTTGTACAGAAGCAATAAGAATGAAGGCAGAGTCTAGAAAAGCCGGCTCTCCTGAGCGTATAGCTAAGTATTATGCACTAGGGATGGGGAAGTGCTCCTGCCTGGGATCAGAGGTGCTATCTATTAAGGCACAGGATTGGTGCCAGAACAGCATAACTGGAACAGAGGACCGGTTGTGTTGTGAAAGAGACTAGAGAGAAATGTTGCTTGCCACTGTGAAGCCAGGAATCCCGGTTTTCCAGCTGTGTATGCAAAGATGTCGCACCATGATGGCGCAGTTTGTACAATGGAATCGTTCAGATACCGTATTGCCTCTCTTCTTGCGCTCTTCTTCCTCCCCTCCTCGCCTCCTCATCTTGTTCATACCTCACATTAATTGTTAGGGCAGGATCAGTTCTGTGCAGCACCCAAGAGCCTGCAATCCTGACTCAAAATGATGTTATCTGATCCAATATTTACTGCTAAAATCTTCATGCAATTGCCAAGTGGAGTGTGATAAGGAAGCGGCATGAACTAAAAGGAGTGATCATATTTTGGTGTTGTGTGTTAAATCTCTACAACTTTTCAGGAACGCACACACAGACACAGACTTAGCAGAAATATTATACTCTATTGTGGTACAATTTAGGATATGATGACAATGGACTTTAATCCTTATTTTTAACCTCTTAACTTCATTGGACTATTTCAACACCTCTTGAATGCGGACGTTAAAGCTGTTTAGCAACAGTAAGGATGCCAAAGGCCTTGGAAATCCAGATTTTCTGAGAAAAAAGTGAATGTGATAAAGGGCAAAAATGTCAGGATTCTTTCAAAGCGTGATTCGCTGCTAAAAGCAGCTATGCAAAAATATCACTTTCTTAAATAAAGTGGCTCTGGCTTTTGTTCATACTCAGGGTTGTGTCTGCAGCAACAGAAATGTCTAAGTCTTTTTCCTGAAAAATAAAGCGAATTGGATTACATGCACATTTATGCATCATCTGTGCTCCATTTTGCAGGACCAAATTCTCAGGGAGGCTCTGAGATAAAATAAACAAGGAATCCAATCATTGAATTTTAGTATGAACATTTTTCAGATCGTTGTGTCTGGATCTCTGCCAAGTTTCAGCCCTATAATAAATTAATTCCAACCCACACAAAAGAGCGGGGAAAAAAAAAACCCAACAACTTCTGCAAGACAAAAACACTGGGCAATTCTCATGGGGAAACAAGTGGCTAAGAATAATTTATTGGAAAAGTAATTGTCTAAAGAGAGAGTGGGCTCTTCTCTCTAATTGGAAATTATAACATTTTCCAGCCTTACTAAACACGGTATAGGAGGAGCATCAGCATTTTGCTTCACCAACCTGGTTAAATCAAAAGATTAAGATAATCAAAAGATTAAGGTAATCGAAAGATTAAGTTAAGATTTTGCTTTCCTTTTATTTCTCCTTACACCTGATACTGCAATTGAGCCCACTTCCCTCTCTCCGTGGCAAAATCTAATCTGGCTGCCACAGGACCTGTGAAATTCATGGAGGTGATGAGCCAGGGTCTGCTTTCTGCATGTATGTCTGGCTTTATTGAATCTCTAGTCACCCTCAGATAATAAATATTTCATATGTTGGACAGGTGAAAGGTTTCATTCAGCTGCAGATCTGCTTCCAAGGCAACCGATTCCTGTCATTTGAACAGTTTAAACATGTTGAAAACAAAGCTTGCTTTCTGTTTTTCTCCTCTATGATTTTATGTGTAAAGCATTATCTGTCTCCCTCCTGTCTCTCCTACAAGCAGATACAGAAAAGCCAATAGCATGAACAAGTAATTCTAAACAATTTATAACCTAAATGTATTCTCTCTTCCAGTCAAGATGGGATGAAAAATGCTGTTTCATTTTACAAGCATAGAATAAATATCTAGAGATACAAAATTGCCCAAGTTAGCATCTATATATACTCTGTATGCAAAAAAATGTATGCAACCACAGTACTACATTATGCTTTACAGTATGTTTCTCCATTACTATGGGTGTTTCCTCAATATCATTGTCCAGTAAGTCTGTTAAAGAGTTGGGTGGTTTGTTGTTTTTTTTTTTGTTTTGGACAGTGGACAGTACCCCAGGTCTTTCTCTGAGAAAAGTTACTGAGAAGATTGTTAGCAATCTTCAACCGCATCTGATTTCTGCCAGTGTCAGTGCATGTGACAGATCTTCTGGAAAATGTCTGCTGTATCCTTTACATCTGGCAGCTGAACAAGCTCTTCTAAAGTATAGCTTTGCTTATTCTTTCTCTGCACATTTCCAAGTGTAATGGGCAGCTATCCTCCCTCCTCCTCTCAAGCGCTCCCCACACCTGGACTTTGGGACTCGTGCTCTGCTCCATGCCCAATTCTAGACCAATGCCTGCATCCACTGCTGATAACTTCAACAAGCGCTTCTCTTAGCTGCCCGCTCTGTCAATTGTGATGAAAGGAGAAATCTATTGGAGCAGTGGTGAAATTTTGGTAGGCAGAGTCCAAGTAAAGGGATTTTTTACCATCTCATATCAGGCTTAGAAACATTTTTACTTGCACCTGACCTTCCGCATGGATGTTCCCTTAATGCAGTTATGGCAGAATGGTGGCATTTCTCCAGGATGCACGCAGCTGGTTTAGGAAATAAGTTGGAGAATACATCTTGGGGTGAGATTGCCATGTTTTAGGTATTCTGATGGAGATCTATTCATAGGTGTCTTATTTAATGTCTCTGTCCTCCCTTTCTACTTACTGTACAGTGGTGCTCTATTTGGAGACTAGGAGGACATTCTAGATTCATTCAGAAAGAGTGACATGGCACGCACAACTGCTGTTTTGGGTTTAGGGGGGAGATGGAAAGTGGGTACGGTTTGCGATAGGCATCTTTGTGCCTGATATCTCTGTGGCTGATCCTCCTATTAGAAATAATTAAACTATATCTGAACTTGCAGCTCTCTCCCTTCTGTTTCCAGGCGTATAGATTTTAGCCAGCAGGTCTCCGGTTAACCCCTCCTCGCTGTTGTTTATTTCCTGCCACTCCGCAGACACACCACTGAGCGTTAAGTATGTGAACTCAAAGACGCTCCCTCTTTCCTGTACAGTCTTAATAGCAAACAGTCATGAGCTAGGCTTCTCCAGGCAGAATTATTTCTACCTAAGATATAGGCTTCAGGAGTATGCCCTTTCTCTCACCCTTTTCAGATTGCATTAAAAGCATCCACTTCAAGAAACTACAACTGTGTTTATTCGAGTGTTGAATTTGGAAATAGTGCCGGGATCTCTGCCACGGCACGCTTGAACCGTGAAACCCAGGTCAGTTCCATTTTTTGGTTTTCATGTACTGGCACAGCGCTGCAGCGGTTTGAGCTTCCAGGTCTCTGTGGGAGCAATACTTCTTTTAACATGCAGAAAACATCATATTTGATTTTATAACCTTACCTCTTGTGTTTTGTTTTTTTTTATTTTTTCCTGTACTACTAAACCAAAATGTCAGGGTGGCATGTCAGTAAACACAATGCGTTCAAAAGGGATCATGCGGACAGGCTTGAAAACTAAATGCTCTTTTAAACAGGCAGGAACAGTTCAGGTTTTCCTTCCTGCCCACCAGGCTATCCCTGGACCTGAGGGGACAGCTGTGCTTAATCTGTCACTGTGACTGCCAGCTTTTGCACTATATAACGCGCTCTCGGGCTACGGGAGGATAACAAGTTTCAATCACCGTTCACTGAGGGTGACCTTGTGACTCAAAGGCTACTGACTCAATAGCCCCTTCGTTTTGTCAGTGAGTCAACCCCTTCCCTGTCTTCCAGCTTTCTATGGTATGAGGGATTTTGTGGGCTTCTCATATTGCTAGACAGAAAGCTGCTGGGGCAGATATTGCACTGTCTGCAGCTGATGGGTGGTCTTACTAGGGGTGCCTGGGGTACTTTCTTTAGGAGGCTGGTTTCGTTAATAAGTCTACTTCCTGTAGATCTCAGACTCCAAATTTCACCCAGACTGAGTCTGCGTTTTTTAAATTTCATCTGTGTAGTCTTTCACTGCAAGGTGGATTTGCATGGGGACAATCAAAGGTAGCAAGATTTGGTACCTGCAATGTTTGTTCTCCCCAAATGTATGTTGGATGACTCTGTTTGAAGGCACAGGACTGTTTGTCTGCTTATTGGGAAAACATCTGGAGGCAGCAATGCTTTGTGCAAGGAAATTTGTTGGTGTTTTACTGTGGTGTGGATCTGGCTTCCCTTTAATTTCTGTCCCCTGATCCCCAGTGGTTGTATGCTTTGATGTTGCTAGAGTGCTCTTGGAGTAAGTGTTCCTCTCAGTGAAAGTTATGCTGCTGTAATTTTTTTTATGTTTCCTACAATGGGTGAAGAATAATCTGCAATACACCCAAACACAGGCTTTTGATCACCAAGAAACCTACAGTTAGAGCCATTGTCCCTTCCATCACCGAGTAAGAGTCCAGAGAGCAAATACCATCTCCAGCCCCAAGTCTTCTCCGGCTTTTCTGTGGTACATTGAGTTACTCTGCTTCTAAGCACATTTCCCTTCTCTTCAGCTTTTGTTTCTTTGTGCATTTGTTCCTTGTCTAATTATTTTAGGTCAAGTCTGCAACAGCTGAACAGAATACAGTAAAGGTAGTGCTCTGTGATCTTCCTGCTGCAGGAAAATTTGTATGAAAAGATAAATATCTTTTTCAGGTATTATATTTATCGAAGACAATGGGGAGATAAGTTTTGAGTGACTGAAAATTTTGTAACTGCACCATTAATGTTTAATTACTATTGGCAGCCAAGAAGTGCCTTTCTGGATTAACCAGACACTCTGCTTCGGGGATATGCATAGGTGGCAGAAAGTGATAAAGCTGGTGAAACCGCACCTCTGGGAACATGTAATGGGATCTTTCCTGTGATATGCAAATTGTGCTGCCAAGTTGCTGTATAAACAATTCATGGGAGAAGTGGAGAGAGGTAGTTAAATAGCTGGATCACATATCAAAGCTAAAATCCATCACTGGGAATGGAAAAATGCGTCAAAAGAGTGGTTTTGCTTTGAAAAATAAATAAATAATAATAAAAAAAAATCTTTGCCCAAAGCATGTAGTTGCACTAAAGAGTAAACAGCAAATGATTTATCACAATTGTTGCAGTTCAGAGTAAACGAGCATTTAGGAGATCAGTATGCACAGAGTTTGTGAAAAATAAGATTTTGTCTAGTAAAAGTAATCTAGCCAACAATACTACTTTTTCTTTTTTGAACTGAGAATAAAAGATTACTTCACAAATGTTAATTTGGTTACTTTTCAGGCAGAAGACATGCACTGCCTACTTTTCAGTGATAAAATCAATCCTGCCATTTCTATTCTAAGCATGAGCATGATCTCAGGCAGCCCAGCAAAACATATATCAGGGTCATATACAGCCATAGATCAATGAGTGTGCACAAACCTTATTGACACCAGCAGAAGCTGAGCTCATGGCTTCAGCCTGGGCTTCCACTTTTTGCATTTTATACTGTATGAGGAAGGATTCCAGCTAATCACACTCCTCCGATAAATCAAAGGTTACTCTTTCATGAATGGTATCAGAGTCCTCATTGACATCATGTCCAACTGCATTGTTTCTCCACAGGGGTCAATCCCTGTAGCACTTACTATCCCTCAGCCCTTTCCTCTATCTGCTGTTCATTTAGGACCTGATGTGGCTCAGCTGAAGCCAAATGAGAATCCCCTGATTAACTTCAGTGGGAGCTGGATCATGTGCTAGAGTCCTAAGGGGCCAGCAGTAGAAAATTTAAGAAGACAGCACAGAATATTAAAGCATCATGATGCAAGGGAAATATTTTTGGCCTGTGACTTTCTTTTGTTTTGCTATGTAATAGGAATGATACTCTAGATAGAGTTGTACAGTCATAATAAACAGATCCTGCATTCAACAAATGTATCCGATTCTGTTCTATGTTTAATCACCCACGAAAGCTGTGTCAGATGCTCTTGCACCAGGAGCAATGTCTCCTAATTAACTGTAATTAAGGTATATTATAACAACAGGATGTGAAACTAGATGGATCTGTCTCTTGACATTTCAAATTTGGGTATTTTTTTTCTGCCAAGTCTCTTAATATGCTTCAATTAATGATAATAGAGGCTAGGCCATTCTCAGTGATGGATCTGCATATGTGAATCTTAGTACCACTGAGATGAGATGGAGCATGAATCTTTCCACCATTAAAACCCCCTTAGAAACATGCATGGACCCCAATTAAGCTGAATTTACTGGCCCAAATGTTGATTACTAGGAAGCCAAGGGTTGATTAAGGCTTGATTGCCTTATCCTGGAATGTGCAAAAACTGTACTGGAGATGGCACAAAACTCCGGTACCTTGACTGCAGGTTCTTCAGAGGATCTGCTACCATTCGTAGCAGGTATGGCATCTCTTTTCATTCACTGAGAAACTGTATGAGGCTGTTTCATTCAAGCACTATGCAAAAAAGCAAATTTTTAACTTGAGTGCCCAATGAAAGGGTGTGATTATCATGTAGAAAATTATTGCTCCTCCTCTGAACTGTGGCAGACATCAAGGCGTCACCAACTGATAAGCATTTGGAGACCTAATCAATAGTAAAGCTTAGGTATAGTTTTTGTTCAGCTAACTTAACAATTAAGACTTTTTAAACTATTCCTGAATGAAAGGAAATTGCCAACTAATTTCTTAGCTCAGGCATTTCTGGCCAGGTAATTAAACTAAATATGCTACTCCCTTGTCCTTAGCCATAGTTGTCCTAAAGAAGATTAACAACATTGAATTTCTACCAAGGCTGAAATCTTGTTTGTACCCTAATATATGGACTAACACAACAGTACGCTACAACTCCATCTGGTGACTCCTCCTGAACTTGGTGATGCTTCACTGTGGGCTAGCAATGCACTTTGCAGTGTGACCAACCCATGGGACATGGGGAGGAGTTCACTGTTTCAAAGATGAGCATAGACAAAACTGGGTTTCTGCAGCATTTAGTATGGTGTATAGATATTTGCCTGAAGTAATCTATTAGATGTCATAAAGCATATGCAATCAGAAGGTCTTTTGTAAAACACTGGGAAAAAAAGATTAAGAGCATATCTCCCATGCTATTCCACTGAGCAGCTCTATTATGATCAGGACTTAATTTAAGTGATGCACTATATCTGTGATTGTACAATATAATCATGTTCCTGTGATTTTTTTTTTTTTGGTCATTTATTTTTAGCTACCTCAGTTCCCTGTAACTTCCTAAAGAAAATATTTCATAGATTTATTTGAATTGTGTTCCCAAGCTCAATTGTGTTCCCAAGTAAATCAGTTATCTGATTGAGAAATGACATAATTACAAACTTTTAGTTCTCTTTTAGGATACCAGTAAACAATTTGTTTTAAAGTCTCATATTTTGTTTGCATCTTATGTGCCCATACTTGCTTGATCACACACAGGAAATATTTTTGTACACTGCTGCTATGCATGACTAAGAAAGGAGCTGTAGGTAGAACAAGATGAGATACAGGCTGTAATTTACACCTGACAGAGTGTGAATTTCATTGCGAGTCCTTTTAAAGGAAACTTGCTATTTTCTCCACGTTCAGATAGGTAGCGATTCCATAAGCAATTATGATCATTGTCTTTTTTCGTTTGTTCTACTCTGCTTTGGTTTTGGTTTTTACTAGGAAAAAAATATTCCTTGGCCTAATACAATCCTGTGTTATCTGCAGGCCCAGGTCATGGTCCTGTGATGCTGGATGTACCCCATAAGCAGAGAACAGCCTGACTAGGCAAGATTAATAAAGTGTGGGATAAAGAAAGTATTATCACACCATTTCATGGGTGGGCGATCAAGGCATAGACAGTTTAAATTACTTGCCCAAGGTCTATTGCAGAGCTATATGAGGAACAGGAGTCTCCTGGATCCCCATCCAGTTGCTTTTCCATTTCTAGAGAACTGAAGACCCCTTATTTGTTTTGGCTGAACTGCAATTTTGGATGGTTTGGAAGACATTTGGAGATAGAAGGGGTCTATTAGTCTTTCCTGCTGAAAGAAATATTAGCAGGCAATTAAAGGAATAATAAATGGGACCCATTCAAAGTGCTCCACTTGCTGTTGCTCTGGGCTCCAGGTAAGAAGGTACATAGAGGTCATTTAGCCTGACCACTTATATATCACAGACTACTAGTGTCACCCGGGTGCTCCTAAATTAAACCATATATTTTAGACAAAAATACACTGGTCTCACAAAATGTTTTCTGTTCAGACTGTAAATTCAAAGGGCAGGGCTTTGTTCTCTACATGTATTTGCTTTGCACCGCCAGTAGTATCACCTGCATAAACAAGGGCAGTTCATACTCCTGTCAGTTTACTCCCTTGCATCATCACAATTATTTTGATTAATTTGATACCTTGGAGCTTAAAAGAGCAAACAAACCATTAACAACACGAGCAGAGATGGTGCCAAAGAGGTATGGATACTGGCCCTGGCACCCCGTTCTCCCTCCTGTGTACCAGAACATCTCTGGGCTGTAGGGAAGGTATTGACTGGTGGCCATGGAGCTAGATTGGGGGAAGTTGAGGGAAACTTCTGCACCCCGGTGCCCTTTACACAGGTTATGTCCTCTGCACATTCAAGGGGTGAAGTCAAGATTAGTCCCAGAAGAGCATGGTGCAGAAGTTTGCTGGATAACAATACAAACAAACAAGTCAAAAGCCATCAGTTACCATATTCATAGCTACAGGCCAAATGCTTTATTCATATTGTTGCAGTGAAAGTATTAACATTGCATTTGTTTAAAAAGTAACTAGTAAGCCATTTGTGATCCTTAATAATACACATGTGAAGCAGTGCTCTGCTGGTTTACACTGGTTACATTCTGCTTTATATTTTCCAGAGGGCCAATTTGCAAGGATTTTTACTGCAGTAACAACCGCTATTTATGAACATAAGTAACTAATTTACCAATGTTTCACACAGTGACTTCATGGCTTCCACTTCACAGTTAAAGGTTCTGCAAATCTTTTGGTCTTGTTATTGACTTTGGGTTGTTTCTGATTGTGTCTTGAAGTCTGGAAATACTGTATTACAGTAAAGTAAATACCTTATTCTTGTTATTGCCCTTGTTATTAGAAAATATTTATATAGTGCAGTAAATTTACACTGTACTTTACCAACATAGATAAAGACAAATTCTCTGCTCTGAAGAGCTTATAATTCAAATAAGACAAGACAAACAAACCTACAACACTTCAGAAGAGGGTGGGAGAAAGCATTATTAACTACGTGAAAGGGGTTTAGGGCCTGCATGAGGAGAGAGGGGGGTGCTATCATCATCAGGAGTCCTAATTTTACATCACAATAAGCATCTTAAAAGTCTCAAAAGGGACAAAAGCCTGGCTACAGGAGGTGCTATGTAGAAGCCTGGCAGGAGGGTGGCCTTGCCCCTGGATCTCAGAGCATCTCTGGGTCACTGACATCGCTGCCCAGGGGCCTCCTGGCTAAAGCCAGCATCAGTCCAATTACAGCACAAGGGGCGCCAGGCCTCTAGTAGGTTTTAGCCCTGCCTAAGGGAAAATCCACATGATTCCCTGCCCTGAAGAGTTATAATTGAAACTGGAGAAAGCAAATGCACATACAAGAAAGTGTTTCAGGGAAAGGGGAGTAGAAGGGTTGTTGACTGGGCGAAGATACAGCAGGACCACCTGGAGGGAAGGAGGGCTTTTAGTATCATTGTATTCACCATGACCTACAGCTGAAGCCTCCTCTGCCCTGACCCCCTGACATCCTTCTGACAAGGCAGAATCTTTGGAATAATTTTTGTTGCCTGATCATAGCTGATGCACAGTAACTGCTATTCTCCTGATCTGACCTTGTGTTGAATATGGGATTGCTTTTCCCTCAATGGAAGAGAAAGATGGTGTTCAAGTGTCCTGTGAAGAAGACTGCACCCACAGTATATGCGATATTCCTAAGTTTGCAGCCCTACAGTAATTTGTTAGTGATGCCACACACAACTGTTCAGAAAAGAGACAAAATTCCTGCCTCCGCTTACCAAATTATTTTAACTCTACTGAAAGCTAATGGGTATGAGGGAGCACAAAGAGCCTGGAAGCTCTGCTCCATCCTGTGGGAAGTGGGAAATCTTCTTTTGTTCCCTTCATTTACCCACAGCAAAGAACCTGGGAAAAGGGAAAGGACAGAGGAAAATGCCCTGTAGCTGTCCTCACCTTCTAATCAAAATAAGATGCTGCCCCCAAGCATGTCATGAAGGATGAAGAAAGCCAGTATCAGCCTGAGCAAGGCTGATGGGCAGAAATAAGGGACTGTGGTAGCTGAGAAGTGTGTGTGGTCCACACATATCTTTAAAATGGGAGCTGCAAGGAGCAAGGGAGTTAAGTGTCTGGTAAAGAAATGGGGCTGAGGAGATGGGATTCATTTGGAAGTAGGTAGAAAAGGTCCAGGGTGAATTCTGTCTCCAGAAAACAGGCAGATGTAGGACATCACAGTTGTAGGAAATGTGTTTGAGTGGGCAGCTCCCGTTGTCAAACACTAATAGTCATATGCTGGCATATTCACTGGGGATGGGCAGGAAAAAAAAATCAGAAAGCAAACCATCTCTCTCTCTAAATATCTGTATGCATCTATATTTGGGGACATTCTCATGAGTTATTGCAAACTGACTCATAATTTCTGTTCTCTTGAGGTTCGCTGTGCTGGAGTTATCAGGCAGGCAAAGGACAGGAGTGGGAGCCGAGTCCCTCAGGACTGTCTTGTTGGGATTAGTAGGGCATTCAGGTAGCTGAGTGGTGGTTGGGCTCCCGAGCCACAATTCGCTCAGCCCAGCACATCTCATCCCGTGGCTGTCTGACAAAGCAGATGTCCAAAATTGCAGTGTAGACCTCTAGCCAGAGAAGTGAAATGTGTACCCTGAAGGTGTGTTTCATTGCCTAGTGAGGTAGGTGTCTGAAACAGGCTGTTGGAAGTATCTTCTTCCACCCATTGGCAATGAGGGCAGTAGAAAAGCTCAGGTGTAGATGTCTGCATTAGCTGAAGTTAGTTGAGATGAATCCCTCCCTCCCCTAATAAAACAGCACAGTATAACAGACAATACTGTCTTGGCTGTGAAGAGATATTTGGATGAGGGAATGGCCCGTGGCAGACTAAAGCAAAAAATGTGCCTCCATTGTAAGGGGAAGTGTGGAGTCAATGGATAGAAACAAAAATAACACAAAGGAAAGCAAGAGAGAGTATTGTGAGATAAATGGAGAAGAACATGAGATATACTAAGAGGAATGGAAGGAATACAAGATAAATGAGACCAGGTAGCACACTACCAATTCAGAGCTTGTAGCTGGCAAAAAGATCCTGAGTGTGATGTGCTAAGAGGGGATGGCAGCTTTTGGAGTGAGGACAGATGTGAGTTGATAGAAGAGATGCTGAGTTTTTTTTTCTTAAGCAGAATTTATCACCAGAAACCTTGAATTAAAACAAACAAAACATGCCTAAATCTCTTTTCCAGAGTTTCACTTCTCAGCCATCACTGACAGAATACTTGATGGTCTTGCATAAAATTTTGATCAATATGACTTTGTACAGCTTCAGTACTCTGTGAAAAAGTGCTCTGCAGATCACCCAAGCATTTAACCAAGGACACTTAGATGTTGCCTCATGTCACAATTTGGTCCAATGATAAAACCATATTTTAAAAATGTGAAAATTAAGTGATTTACAAGGTTTGGGTTTGTTTTTTTGTTTTGTTTTTTTTTTTTTTTTATGAATCTCTGCCTGAAAAGACAGGCTGCTTTAACTCCAGGAGTTCAATTATACAGGCTTCGAAGGAGAAGAAAAATGATAATGAATGCATTTTAGAAACTTCTAAAAAGTTACTTAAAATAGATCTTCCATACATAATGTTGCCATGTGAAACTCAACTGTCTCTTGGTCTTCTGGGGCTAGAAGAGAGCAGTCTGTGTTCATTTGGAAATTCAGTAACGAGGCTTCCCTGCCTCTGATGGACTATATGATACCATCCCCAGGGCTCTGCCACAGACAAGGCTTACCCGTCAAGCTGTTAATTTTTTCAGGAGGTGGCATGGGAGTGATTTCACTTTAGGTTAGCCAGGAAGCTGTAATGCTCTTTCTGGAAGTGTGTCCCACCTTGCTTTGGTCTTTTTCTTTTTTTTTTTTTTTTTTCTCT
>VZTL01072502.1:2901-23400 GCA_013400535.1 Scopus umbretta | reverse complement strand
AAGTACAGTTTATTATGGTTTGTTATTTCTGTAAGCAGTTATCTTTTCCCCTTATCTCTCTGAAAAATTAAGCAGAGTTCCAAAGCTTCAAATAACCATTTTCTTTTTTTTTAATCAAATAAAGTGAATCGTCTTGCTATTATTGAAATAGCATTCCAGTCAAATACAGAATTTATAAATTTTATGTAAATCAAATCCAAAATAATGCTCTGAATATTTCATGAAATGTAATGCATGTAACTTTTTCCAGCCAATGAAGTAATAACTAGCAAAATTACTGTTTCTCTCCCGACATACATATGATTGAAAGTGTTAATGAGAATTAGTTTAATTATTAGCACCTAATTTATTACACTTATTTAATAAGCTATATTGTTCTGAGTGCTTTCCTTTCCCTAGCAGAAAAACTGACTCTACTTATTGCAGCCAGTACTGGCTTTGAATAATGTCTGCAATATGTTAGCAGATACATTTATGTCTAGACAACAAATCAATATAGTGCTTTTCTTTTTCCTTGAGTATTCATTTGCTTAATTTATCCCAAACCATTCAGCATTATGAACTGTTAGCACACTCACAATGAACATACAGCAGGGGTCTTCTTGGCAGGAAAGGGACCTAATTGTGAGACAAGATAGTGTTTGAGAGATGTCACTAATATATTAGTTTATTAAAGGTACTGGATGTTGGAAAAATAAATATCCCTGAAGGATTGCTTCTCACTGCAAACGCTAGTAACTGCAGTCTTTGAAGTCAGTGGGAGTGCCGTTAAGTTAAGTGCAGATGAATTTGAGTCTTATTTATGCCTTGAACCATTTTTGCTCAAGCACAAGTGTGATTTCCACCTATACAACTTTAAGGCCTTTTGTCAGTGCCAAAGCAGGTGAAATGAAAATAGGGTCCCAGGCGTTTGCCAGTATGAGTATTTTGTCCCCAGTAATTCAGGCTAATGGAAACCCTAACAGGAATTAAAATATTATTTTCTTTAGCACTACTTAGAATATGGATCTGTGTTTAAAGCTGAGCTTTTATCATCAATGGAAAAGCCAATGCTTAGTGCCAGAAGAACTGCAGTAAGATCAATTTGCAGAGTGCTGTCGAAAGTGATCTCATCATTTTTGTCACTAAAATGGAACACCTGATTCACAGGCTGTCCTACTTTCTCTTTATAATGGTATTTGGCATCTCTCTGTATGTTTTTCAAGTGTCCAGGCTGTATTACATTTAAAATGTAAACTTAAGTTGGGGGGAGGGATGGCATTTTTTTTAAGCCTGCTTCATGTTTTCTGCCTGTGACTTCATGCCATTCTGCCTATGACTGACCACACCGCAGACTAAACGGAGGGGTTTTTTTTCCTAATGTGTAAAATGAAGCAGTTCTAAGTTCAGTCATTTCTCCATATGATCCTAATGGCAACTAAACTGTGAGCTATGCTATTGCTAACTCAAAAGGGATGTGGGAGAGCAGTTACTTTAATATATGCCCATTCATTTTCCTGTAATAAGATATCAGCATGACTTTTAAGACCACCAAAAAATGCTTGTTTTTTCTCTTAATGAGCAGTATCTTTAAGAAATTTACACTCAAGTTCTAGACACTGATATCCTAAGGGTATAACAGAGGCACGAAACTCGGGGATTTAAGGGGTCAGCTCTGACTAAGCATGAGTTAATGGCTGCAGGAAATGTAAAGAGTAGTAGAATTTAATCCAGGGCAGTTCAGACCAGTCGCTAATAGAACAAATGTTTAAAAGAGAGAATTTCCATAGTTTCAAAGTGAGAATTTCCATAGTTTCACAAGGTCCACAGGGTTTGAGACAAAGTTCCTTTAAGTCCATGAAGAATTTGACACAGCACTTTCTTTGCCACCTCTCAAGTAATTGTAAATGTATTGCACATAGCTTTCAACTAGACTGTTACTACCAGAGGTTCCTAATAGCTGATTTTTAGTATAATTTTTGTCTGTTTGCTTGTTTTTTGGCAGCCCAATGGTAGCAGCCAAGGCAAGGTGCACAATCCATTCCTTCCTACCCCAATGTTGCCACCACCACCTCCACCACCAATGGCTAGGCCTGTGCCTCTGCCAGTGCCAGACACAAAACCTCCAACTACATCAACAGAAGGAGGGGCCACCTCTCCCACTTCTCCAAGTAAGTATAGACGCAGCGGGAACCAAAGGCTAACAGCAGCACGCAACGTGCTGCAATCTATTGGCTATTCAGAGATGAGTACTGGACTAGCTCTCGGGAAGTAGGAGAGCTGTCCACTCTCTATACGATGGACAAAATTCTGAGTTGGTTTTATGTTAATGAGAAAAGAATTAGCTTAAGGCTACAGTTTTATTTCTGACTTTGTTGGCATTTCACATAACCATGTATGAGAGGAATCAAGGCCAGTAGCTAAGCTGTGACACAGACCTCAGATCTTCGGGATCTTGTTTACTCTCATGAGGAGGCAAGTTGGTATGTCAGGTCAGGCTTTAGAGGATAGATACTACATGGAAGTCAGACATACAGCCTCATCGAAAACATTGCTGCTTATACATACTGGGCTAAATTAACAACTCTTCCGAGTTCACTTCATTTATAGTTCTTTTGGGAATAAGTCTTCCTAGATTAACCCAGACGTCTTTCCCTTATGAGTTGGTTCCCGAGCCCTGCATTTTGGGCAAGAAGCTATGGTATTTCTTAGGCCCAGGGAGAAAGCTTTAATCCTCTCTCCACCACCCACACAGCTCCCATATGTATTTTGCGTAGCCACAAGTCAAATATACAAATTCCTGGATGCACACTTGGGGATACCACTTTGGACTCACTCTTCTGGGAAACAAATGTGATTCAGCTGGGTTTGATGCTTTAAAAAAGTCTGGATGTTCAGGGAGTTAATTGTGAAATGATTTAATGAAGCTATGCTCAAACTGACATTTAAAAACAAAAGGGAAGCTTTCAGTGCTTTAATGGCAACTGTAGGGGACTTGTTCCACAGTGAAGGCAGTCCAAATAACATCCACAAACAAAAATCAATCTAATCGAAAGAGCAAATCCCTTTGTGTGCTTTTCAAGCTTATTATTTAAATGCTATATGCAACCACTGCTTGATGTGCAAAGAGGTATTCGCTATTCAGACCATGTGAAGCCTGCATTTTTAAAGCTTTATATACTGTTCAGGAGATTTGCACAGGTTCCAGGGGGCATTTTTAAAATCTGGTAGTTCTCGGAGTTTTGCATTGCCTTCTGCTATGCGATAGTGCACAACTGCAAACTCAGCAAGATGCTCTGGCTCGCTTAGAAATTAAAATGGGTTTTAGTATGAGACAGTCTGGTAAGATTGTGAACATGATCTTCTAGAATCAGGACTTCTAGAATTGATCAGCAGATTTTTGTTGAGCTAAGAAGTTGATTCATTCCCTCCCCTCCACTCCTCTTTCTGACCTCAGACCAACACTTGTGCTATCAGGAAGTTTTGATGCTCTCTGACAGGAGATATTGTCTTTTAAGTCCTATCAATAAGATACAATGGTGGAATCTAAAAGGTTAATGTTTAGTCATAGTTATCACTGAATATAGTCAGCAATGCCTTACTATTTCCTCATCTTCAGAACTGGGAAAAATGAAACTAGGTCAATGTATATTTGTCGTTACGGTTGTGACTCAGTTTACTGGCAGTGTGTGGTGTCTAAAAGAAGAAAAATCCCAACATAATTTTAGCAGTAATCTGAATACTTAACTTTTGTGATACTGTGATCATGTAAACAAGCTAAATGCGTGTCTGGCCTGATTCTCAGCTGGCATAAAAACTGACATTTGTCCACTGAAGTTCACAGAACACCACCCATCAGTATCGGCTCAGGCTGGTCACTGTGGCTCAGTGTTCAGCAGACAGCTGCCATGTTAATTGGGAATCGAGGTTTTCTCAAGAGCAGCCAGTTAATGGTATTTAAAGAAAAGATTAGGAAAATAATTACTGTTTGTTAATTAGCTACGCTGGTGTCTAAACATATAGTTCTGTACATATTCAGGCATGCATCTTCCTTTTTGGTAAGGGTTTTGAATAATAGTGGCTTGAGTTGTAAAGAAGCATATAATTTAATTTAGGGACAAATTTTACAGAAAAGTAGATTATAGGAAGTATTTTCTAAGAAAAAACATTACATATATACCAAAGCCCGTGGAAGTGGATGGCCACATAAAAAGTAAAACAAACCGAAGTTCCTAGCCTCGCAGTGAGAGTTTACCAGAAGGGCCCACTGGACTCCATTTAGTGTGTCAATCAGTACCAACCCTCCATTTTCATCAGTGTTTATTTTTTTCTTAACTAAATATTGGCCTTCAAATAGCAAGTGCAGATTCACCAGAGTTTCATAGAAGCCACACAAAAAGGTGTTTTCCATGGTTACAAACTGCTCAAGTGCACCGGTTCTGGGAGTGTCACTGAGTTATGGCTGACTGCCCTGCAGAGCTTTAGGATATTGGAAAGTCACTTATGCAACAAAGGCAGGAATGATGTTAAATTTTGGCCAGACTTTCTCCTTAGCTGTGTGGAGGAGAATGAAGCCCCCCCCAAGGAAACGGAGTGAAAGGAGTTGGCATTTGCTCCATTCTCCTTCCCTTTTTTGGTCTAGCAGAAAGCCCTCTGCAGAAACAAAATGCAGTTACAGCCCTACCAAAAATTGGAATATGGCCCTCCTGAGGGGTGCAGGAGCCAGGAGCAGCTGTTCAATACAGCATGGCCTCCTGGGAATGAGAGCTAAAAATCACAACAAGGTGGTTAATGATTCTCAGAGCAATAGTGAAACTCTCCAGCTGTGACATTAACCAAAACATGAACATTAGTGCTGTCCAAGGAAGGAAGAGCCCCTGGAGATGCACGCCAGGGATTTGCTGCTACTGGGTGGCCAGGCATGGTCTGGGAGTTGAAAATTTCAGCTGCGAATATCATCCCTTTGGAAAGCCAGCATTTTCCTCAATGAGATGACACAATGGAGACGGGATTCATGAAGTTTGGGAGAGTTGATTTTTCCTCCATAAAAAGCCTTTCCAATAGAACACATCCTTGATATCAGAAGCAGTCCCAAAATTATCTTATCTCAGATCTCTTCTCAATTTTGTTTGGTTGGTAACCCATAACAAACACAACACAGTTATTTTCTTGAACATGACAGTTTCTGGGTTTAATATCTCATTACCCAAAGAAAACACCACCTCCACTGCATGCCAGTTGGACTTTATCACTATCATAACTGAATCTGAGTGTTATAATCTGTGGCCCTCATTCCAATGCAGAGTCTAAGATACTGCCATTCTGTACACCATGATTTTTAAAGAGCTTTTTTAAACTAAATGTTATTTTCTAAGGTTCACAACTCTATATGGGGAGAAACTTAGCTATTTTCCCTTGTCGGGCAAGATTGTTATCGGTTAATGTCCCTTTGCACAAAGGAGTTTTCCTGTTAAATAGCATTTGTGTCAGGATGAGAAGAATGATCTTGTGGCTATAGTACTGGATTCATAATCAGGTTGGATTTCTCTTTCTTTCTCTGCTATGCATTGACTGAGCACCCTCTGGGCAAGCCATTTTAGCTTTCTGTTCGCTCCTTTCCCCATCCATAAAAAAGAGGGTGATGACTGTATCATTTAATTTGTTAGAATTTGCAGCTCCCGCACAGATACTCAGCTGCAGAAGGCATTGCAGTAGGAATTGCTGTATTGCTCCGTGTTCCTCCAGTTAATTCACTCACTACACGCCACAACCGCTAAACTGACTTCTAGTACAGCTCTTCATTTCAAGTACATGTACCTGTCGTCTTGGTCTGTAAAAGAGAGACTTAGTGGTACATTAGTTATCGCTCACCCAAATCATCTTTACCAACCAAAAGTTTATCCTTTTAATCCAGAACTGTCTGATAAATGACACACACCTATACTTAATAGAAATTATTTCAGGAAAGTATATTTTAAATTAACATTCTCCAGGCAACTTTAAAATACATGACATTCCCAAAACTGTTTGTTTGTCTTGTCTTTCATACAATTTCTTGCCATTCTGGCTAAATATCAAAGCTGTCTGTGTGAGCAAATGTTCCTTCTCTGCCAGCTCCTGTTTTGCTTGTTCCTGAAGTGAAGCATCACAGCAAATTTGTGGCATCACATTCATTTCCTTGGCTATGGGCTATGATGTTGCAAACAATCTTTAGTGAATTCTAGTAGCAGAAAGGCTAGGCTGGGCAGGAAGACGCTTCTGTTCAAGCCCAACAGGGTAGCTATCAGCTAGTGTAAACTAGTGTAGATCTATGCAATTCCTATGGAGCAAAGCTGATAAAAATCAGGAGATCTGCCTAAGAGACCTGACTTCTGTTCCTTTCCGTGGTTTGGTTTTTCCCTTTCCTAAAAAGGAGTTTGAAGACCTGACCACAGGCTTAGCCTATGTATACTATAATAATTATATGACCCAGCTTTAACCAGTGAGAGCAGTTTTCCCCATCCTAATCTCAGAACAGAGTATAGTGATCAGA
Source organism: Scopus umbretta (assembly GCA_013400535.1). Classification (NCBI taxonomy): domain Eukaryota; kingdom Metazoa; phylum Chordata; class Aves; order Pelecaniformes; family Scopidae; genus Scopus; species Scopus umbretta. The sequence goes on along the minus strand of VZTL01072502.1, from coordinate 16,889 downwards.
AGTGGCAAGACTTCCAGGAACCTCACCTCCATGTCAAACAAGGGTATTTATATGAAGCCAGTAAGATAAGGCTAGAAGCCATGTTGGTGATGGTCTAAGTAACACTCGGTACTGCTGCCTTTAATGAACCAAATTTCAACCTAAAGGGAGTCTCTGCTAACGAGTATTCCATGTCAGCTCAATATTCTGAGCCAAAATGGGCCCTTCAGTCTGCAAACATCTCGTGACAATTTATAGTGAAGCAGGGACTAGCATCTAGGGAGAATCCAGTGTAAAGCCTGCTCTGCATATATGTAGTTTTGGTACTCTTCGCTTCTTGGCTCTAGCAATGTGGTTATATGACCTTAAGGAAATACCAAGCTGACATCCGAGTATTTTCAGAAAGCAAGTTAAACATAGTTTGGAGCATTATGGAAGAAAGGTATACACAGTAATTCACTCAGCAAGGTTTGAGGGGACTTTTGTGCATATTATACAGTTTTCAAATGCTTTAGAATTTTTGTTTGAACAGAGAAGCCATTTAAGACAACATTCTGATGGTTTCCCGTTGATTTTCTACCAAATATCACAGCAAAAGTATTTGCCAACAGGGAACTGTGAACAAAATCTTGAGTTCCTTCCCTTCTGAGTGGAACTTACCTGCTCCTAGGGATTAAATGGCCTCTCCACTCATTCTCCTTCCTTAAAAGTAGACCAGAAGAACCAAACAACAGATGTTTGATTTTCAGCTTTGAGTTAATTTTCCCCAGTGCAGAAGGAATTTTTAGTCTTGCACAACATAGGGTTCAGTAGTTAAAAAAAAAAAAAATCACCATAAAACAGTACTGAAGAATCTTAATACATGGCACTAGCAACAGAGAAATATCCTTTGCAAATTTGTGGCTTCTTTGGGTTACTAAGTGAATTAGGATGGTAAAAAGACAAGGAGAACGTCTCACCAAATCACTCACTTCGTTTATTCCTTGATTTGCAGATATGAATAACAACCAGTGTACCTGTATGCAAGCTGCACTGCAATTTGCAAAATCATCTCAGAAAGATGAATTAGTGCACTAAAAAATTCCTTTAAAACTTTGTGAAGGAAAGGTGCTCCTTGCATGATTTTTGCAAGTACTAACAAGATGTTAGCTTTTTGGAGAGAAAAGCTCACCTCACTGGAAACAACTGGGAAGAATTCATTCTTAGAAGTCAGGAATGCCTTATCTCCTCTTAGATCAGTAAGAAATGAAGATATGCAGTTCCTGGGGTGACTTCAGGGGAATGCTCTTTGAGAAAGTGAAGCTGTCTCGTACAATTGTAAGACTTAGGAGGCATCATGAGACATTTGTGAGACTTGGGTAGAGAGGGAATGGAAGGATGCAGTTCTGCATGCTCGTAGACTTGGGAACTCCTCACCAAAGGGCTTTGTAGGATGCAGAACATTTGCATGGGTTCAAGGGCAGATTGGGCATTCATCAATGAGAAATCCATTGTGAGCCACTAAATACAGGGAGTCCCTGAGCTGAAAATAAATAGAGGGTGGGAAAGAATATAAGAAAGTAAATATGTGACCTGTTTTGACTCTGCCCTGTGCATCTGCTTGTGGATAAGGTGGAGCGTTGTTCTGATTCAGTACAGTCTTAAACCAAAGGCTCCTCCAATGTAATGCCTCTTCACCAAGCATTTTGCCTTCAGAAAGGCAACAGGCTTTCATCTACACAGACAGCTCAGTGTCTTCTCCAACTCTTAACTCGCTCTATTTTTCTGTAATGTTGAGGCCTGAACATTATATTTAGCCTGACTGGAATTTGGCAAGTAACTTTCCTTTTAACATTGTTTTTTGTCTCTTCATTGGATAGTTGGATTGTCTGGGGATTTTATTCAGCAGAACGCATTCCCATAAATATATTTAAAATAGACAGAATCACTGTTTGTATTAAGGCGTCTATTTAGGTTATTTGAATTTAGATCTGAACATGCAAAAAACTGAACAAGGGAGAAGATTGCATGAGGGATTTTCAAATGAGAGGAAGACTGAAAATGCATTGAAAGCTTTTGGATGTGGAAGTACGTGGCATTGTGGACAGTTGCAGTGGAGAATATAATGCAACAATAAAATCATTAAAGTACTTCAAGTTTGGAAGTAATTTGGGTTCTTGGCTTGCGTTGCATTTAATAGCTTTACATTTATGGGAGCCATTCCAGTTTTTAAAGGCAGCTTCAGCCTTCAGACTGATTGCACTTACCACCCCAGTGAAACTACAACCCATTAATTTTTTACCGAAAGGATCTTCCTAGTTTGTCAAACACATCAAGTGAACATTTTAGAGAGTGCAAACCACAGCAGTATGAAAACCAAAACTTTGTATTGAGAGAGAATGCTGGATTAACATGAAATAAGGGTCTGATTCTGTTAATAAGCACTTTAGTAAATTCAGTGCTATACAAAACTTCATTAAAACCAGAGATACCACATATTCGAGTGAAAACAGTCAGGCAATACTGGGACCTACAGACATCTCTTGTGCTATCCCAGCATGAAAAGGCTTGCAGCAGTTCTCCTCTGGGATGGAGAGCAGCACAGGTGACCCCAGCAGACTTCTCCCTCCGCGCACGTCGTTGCCGTCCTGCCTGGCAAGGAGCCCTCTCCCAGCAGCCCAGTCCCCTACGTGTTTATATCCCCATCATTAAGACCGAACCTTTCCAATGTCTAAAACCAAACTCTCGCTCTCTAAAACGTTTGCACATTTCTATGTTAAACATCTGCTTAGGTGGCTCTGAGACAGTGTGTTTTGGTGTTGTTCGTGTGCAATCTAGTGCCGCTTCCTCAACGCATGTGTCCCTTCCCTTCACAGCCTACTCGACACCCAGCACCTCCCCCGCAAACCGATTCGTCAGTGTTGGACCACGGGATCCAAGCTTTGTAAATATCCCTCAACAGACTCAGGTGGGCCGCTTTCGACTTCTCTGTATGCCTGCAGCCTCTTCTTCTTCAGTGTACTCTAACGTGTCCCCGCGGAGCCAGCTGCATTGCTGCTGTCACTTCACCCACATGGTCTCAGTAACTACAGTGAAATGTCACTTGCAGTTTGTTTGTCTGTTGTGTTTTTTTGGGCTTATGTAGTAATAACACTGCTTTCGTAACTGGAAGGATCTCTCTTGCTTTCTAAGATATTGGCTTCTAGTGCACAGTTTTTTCCCCTGGGACTGAGTTTTCAAAGACTTTTGCTCCAACCTGTTCCCTAGGCAGTGCATTTAATTGCATATGCAAAAGGAGCTCAGAGAGACCCATCAGGTAACAGTGCACCTTAGTCACCCACCAAATACCATGGGAGGCTGCTCCAACGACTTCCATGTAAAAAAATAGATTTGAATTCCTGCTTGGCCATTAGCATGGTGGGTTTTAAGCGAGCCGGAGATTTTGTAATTGCGAACACATCTGTTTCCTTACACAAAGAGAAAAAAGTCCAGTTGAGGCAGGCCTGTAAAGCTGGGTTAACTGAATTCATAGTCCTGCTATGGTCAAATCAGAAGCTCAAGTAAACATTTGTGTTTCTTTAGGAGAAGGACGAGGTTTAAATGTGCTTTTTCCAAGCTGTATCAAATTCCCAGGGTCGATTAAGAAAATAGTTGTTGGCAGTTTTGTTAGCAGCTAATTTGAGCCAGATGTTGAAAAAATTAAGTCTGTGCTTAATATCACGTTATCACGGGGAGAAGGTATAAAAAAGTGAGCAGAACTAGTGCTTTAGGACAACTGTAGTTTGTAGTTTTAAGTGATTGCTTGACTACATTACAATTCTTTTAAAGGTCAACAGCAAGAAATATTTGTAATTTTGTTTAGAGCTGGTTGTGATGACTAAAAAGTAATAATTCGAATAATTAGCAAATTGGGGACTACTACTCTTAGCTCTTGTAAGTTCTTTCAAATTTTTTATGTGCATCTGAATAGTTAGTGTACAGATTAATGGCTGTCACATGCCACGGTCCAGTATATGCATGAAGACAGACTCCTTGTTGCAATGGCTTCAGCACCTACACTGTCAATGAAACACAAGTCATTCATTACTGAAGATTTTCAGTTTACAGGGCTGCAACCAGATGCCTGTGAACACAATGTGTTTTCTTGCTATCTGTTCTTTGTGTACAATTTGTTAGGGGCTTTAGTTTATAGCTCTGTCGACAGCACAGGTTAAACTACATCGAATCTCAAACCTTCTCTGCATTAAATAGGGTCACAGAAAGTACACCAGCAGTGCAGAGGAGGGTTTTAACCCATCAGGTTCTGATTTTTTTTTTCATGCCTTAACAAAATGCAGCCTGCACCCCACTTTTCAGGCCTCTTCCTTTATTCAGTTCATGTACATGACAAGTTTTCATGCACCTTCGCATTTAAATTGTATTTCTCCAGTCATTTTGGAAACAACTGGAATACACAGCAATGCACTGAAATTTTGAAACAGGAATGTTAAGATATACTGTTAAAGTCCTTAAGCATTTGGTCTTTTCCTTCATAGCTCAGGAAATTTGAAACCCTTTGGAGAATGCTACTTACCTTTTCCAGAAGACTTGAAAAACTACTAGTTGGTAAATTGATTATATAGTAATACACAACAGTATTAAGTCTCCAAAATATTTTAAACTTCTTTGCATCCTGCAGCCTAGGTTTCCCAGATAAGTTTGTTGACTGTAAACTTTTATCCTCCTTATTTATGACTTAAATCATTTTAAAGTGCTCTAGCCTTACTTTAAGTGCTTCTGCGTAATGCAGTATAGTGAATAACAATGCTGTACAGTGAAAAACAATACTCAAGCATAGCTTTCAATTAAAGTCAAACATGCTGCAGTGGGTAAGGAGACTGACTTCCAGTCTCTGACTCCAGCTGCATCTCTGTGCTTCTATACATCATTACACCACCACAACCCACTTGATACTAAATATATAATTTATCAGCAAAACTCACTACTTATTCATGAAACAGCTCTGAAGTTGACTGTGTTTTAAATCAGAGAAGTGAGGTAAAAATACTAACTGCAATGATTCGAGATTTACTTAGCGTTCCTCTAAACAAAGACATGCTTTTGTACTCTTTTTGCAGGGCATTAGTATATAGGATGATCACTTAGGATATTTTCAAAATGAAAATATAAAAACACATAGGACTGTGTTATTAAAAGCAGCTGGGGTGGCTGCTTTCCATCAGAATTTTTATAGTACATTCAGAGTCAGCCTAAGATACGGGTCCTGAGGACCACTAACTGCCAGGCCACACAGCTCCGTTAGACAAGAGGAAGCAGTGAACACTCAGAGCTTCTGAAAGTCAAGCTTAAGTATAAGGGTTAAGCAACTCTTTACTGCTGGAACAACAGAATAAAAATGAAGACTGTATCTGAACATCTGCTTTCTTAAAATTACAGTCCAGCTACAAACTATAAGGAAACATCATGGTCAGCTTTTTGGTGGCTCTGATTTTCTCTTCCAATTGGTGGGTCATTTGACTACAGGCACTAGTTACATGTCATCTTTATTAGTCTTAAAATGCTGTATACAGGGATGTGAGAGCACTGTTCAGCAGAAGTCGCATTTCCCATACATGGACATTCACGGGCTTTCACAGAACATTGGAATAAAATTGCACACAAATGTACAACAGCATGGCTGAGTTTGAGCAAGGATCATTCTGTCCTGGGCTGTTTTTAAACATCCAAAACCAGTACATGCCTTTCTTAATGGGCATTATAAAAATTAGCAGTAGACATTTCCATTAGCAGCATGTTCTGATTTATGTCACATTGCTTCAAGTATAATCCCTTAAAGGAATTTTATAGAATTTATGTAGCATTTTATTTAGAAAAAGGCTGTCTTCCTGTGTCAACAAAGGTTGTAGCAGGATGACAACTCCATGACAGAAGAGACCAGGAAGTAAACTGATACAAGTCAGTAGTTCTCATTCAGTAATAAAAGCCCCAAAAGGGCTGTTGGCTTTCTCTGTGTTTAGCAGCTTCAAAACTTTTCAGTTGGTTTGTTTTTTCATACATTGCCTCTGCTTACCCCATCCATCAGTCTGCCACTCCGGCGGCTCACTGCATAATTGTCCTATCTGGGGGGTTATTTGAATCTAAATTTCTGTTTGAGCTATTAGAAGAAACACTTGACTTGGCATCCTCTGTATATGTTGACAAAAAGGCACAGGTGTTGTTAACCTTTGCTTGATAAATCATTTACTTTTGCTACTTGACTTGCAAGCAATATGGGGGCATCAGCTTTTTAACTGCCTTTTCCATATGCAAATCAGAAATACAGTATGCCTGGGGTACACAGTCTTTAATTTCAAAAGCAAGCTGGTCTTGATACCTCATGACTAAGTAATAGATACGTCTCTCATATTGCCAAGGACTTGTAATAAGGAGAGTGGTAGAGGAATCGGAAAGTACCATCATATTAGTTAGGCACTAGCCCATCAGTAGCAACAACACTAATAAAGAATAAAGGGTTCTCAGTTTGGGTTTTGGTTTTTTTTCCCCCTAACTACGCGATCAAAGTAATTGTGAAACACAGGGTATGCACTCAGAGTACATGCAGCTGGTAACACTAAACTAGCAACCTGCTCTTTGTGACCAGAGTTTGTGTTGTCACTCGCCACTCTCAACAGTGTTTGCTGATCTCTAATGCCCTCCCTCACTTCGCTCTATAGTACAAAATTCCTTTAGGGATCAGTGTGCTGTATTCAGTGTGCTGCAGCTCCACTTCACACTAAACATTGTTCACTAGGCTGAGTCCTGTTTGCCACCTACTTACTCTACATCTTCCTGGAAATTGTACTTTGGATGCTAAAAACAGCTCCTGAGCAACACATGCCTGCTCCATCTAATCACTCCTACCTGCCAGTAGCCCATGTGCCTTATACAGTAAGGTTATAAGGATGCACAGAACAGAAACTGCCTCCCACTGCAAGCACCCAGGCAGAGGATCAACTGCTTTACTACCTGTGAGAAACTAAATGGTTTTCTTCTCTGCTTAAGAGAGAAAGTGTATCATGCACCCTCTTGTCCAGCTGTTTCAGGAAAAATCCCTCTCTAATCTAAGCATGTTTTATATCAGATCCATCAGATCCATCACAGGTAGTTTATAAAACTTAGTTAAGCGCAAAACCAAATATTTATTCCCTTACTTTTCTTTAGGAAAACATAAAACTATTTTCTAGAACAGAAGTAGAAGCTCTTCCTGCTTCTGTCTTTGCACAATCCCAAAGCTACAGTCAGATCATGGATAGTAAGCCAAGGTCTTGTCTTTTCACACATTACCTGGTGAGGCCCCAGAGTCACACAGCTACAACAGTGCTGTAGAGAGAGCTCATCCTTTATGGCACAAAACAATTGAAACAAAAGGCCCATAACTTCCCTAGCACACTGGAATAAAGTATGAGAAAAACCCAAAAAAGTCAAGCAAGCTTATCTAGGCAGCAAAATGACCAGTATGAACACCAGCAAGCTCAGAAAACACAGCCATGCTCTTGCTACCAGCCTCATAAAGACCAGGTACAAAAATGCACACTATGAAACAGCTCTGTAAAAAAGTAATGCTGCCATTACTCATAAGTCATAATGAGTATGTCATAAGTTAGGGGGGACATTACTGAAGTTTAGCAAAAGGGCTACTATGTTCATAGTATAAGGAAATTGCTAACTTCTTTAGATCTGTTCCTGTTCTCTGCCCTTCCTGAATTAGACAGTGGTATCTTTGTAGCTTCTTCTTTTAGGCTTTTATTTATCTCTAAAAAACCACCTTATGCCTCAGGTGCATATACAAACCTAATTGTACAATTACTTTCTTTTCGAGAGACAAGGGAAAGACTATTTTACTTCCCCACAATCCTTTTAGAAAGCAAACTGCAACCTGCAATTTTTCACTGGCAGCACTTTAAAACAAAGGGCATCAGAAAAAAAATGAGCTTTATGCTGTGTCCTGTAGGTTAGCAGATGTGAGCTCTGTCAGACAAGGGAGGGAGGCAAATTCCAGAGTAGATGGTCCTTCTGTGATAACAGCCAGCCACTGCTGCCTAGACACTTAATTCGGAGGAATGTAGTACAGGTGATGCCCCTCGAAGCGGCTGGAGTCGGTGCAGGCAGGGGGGAGGCAGGGAAGCAGTCTCGCAGGTAGCAAGGCCCAAAAGCCTATAGGATTCATAGATCAAAGTCAGCAACTTGAATAGGAAGTTAATGCAGTTCCTCCAGAGCTATCGCTCCTACAGCTGAAACCTCATAGCTGTTTTGTGCCCAGGTTCCATTGCCACCCTATGGAAGAAAGAAACCAGTGCACACATTTTTCGTTTGACAGATAAAACATGTGCCTCGCTTCATGGGGATTTTCCATTTTTGCTTCTCGCTGAATCCCTGCCACAGTGCCCTGCCCTTCGCACCGTCAGAAAGTGACGCAGAGCTGCCAGACTCACGCACAGCTCATGTTGATGTGCTTTATTAATGAGTACCAAAAGCTGCCTGTCCTTTTCTGCCTCTGCACCCTTCTCTCTTTCTCCCATTTCCCCAGCACCCAGGAATTGCTCTGGTCAGACAGGCAGCACCTGCTGGCCCTCAGGGAGGAAGGGTAAGGTCAGGATTTCATGGTATTGCTGCAGTGTCCTAACAGCTGAGCCACCGCTTCACTTTGTGGAGCAGTTCATGTTCAGAAAAAGCATAAGGGGTGCGTGTGGCTCGTACAATCCAGTGGACGTGCAGAGAACATGAGAGGCTGCAGGAACAAGATCAGGCCTTTTATTTTGGGGGTTCTGAGCAGAACTATTTATAAGCCAGGTCAGCGCTACTTGTTGCTTAGGTGACTGTTCCTCCCCAGGATAAGAATACTTATCCTCCGGACTAACTGCACTGCTTGTGTTTGAGTGTGAATGAAGATGAAGAACACTAATTTGGAAGCATTTGTTCAAATCAGTTCAGCCCTCTGAGAACTACATATTCCATAATGTAACCTCCCTAGGCCAGCATACATAGCTTTGGAAACAACTTAAGCTGCAAAGCATTTTCAAGTAGAGACTTGACTGCCCCTTTCCTTCTCTTGGCCCGTAGCAACAAATGTACTGGCAGGTTCAGAACATCATTTAAATGCAGGAATAATGTTTCTCCTGGGTAAAGAACAGAAATCTGCAGAGACTAGATATAAAAACACGATTTTGGATGTGGGACTACTACTTTCTAGAGCTGCTGAAGTTAGAGGGGTCACTTTTCTTCTAAAGCCAGCAGGGATCTGTGGACTTTCCCATATTGGCAATGGGAAGCGAGGGCTGCTCTCCTTTGACACCCGGAGCAGAGTTACACAGTGCCCAAAGGGCCATCTGAATTTTAGATTGCCTCTGAGCATATGTGGGCCCTATACCCTCGTGGATCTCTTTTCTACTAGAGATCTGCAATACATGTAAGAAATGGGACACACACAGCAGAAACAAAACCATTATAATGAACAGTTGAGCGTGTAAGAAGAGAGTTGATACATGTGACCACTCAATTTATAGTAATTGCCTGGGCTGAAGAGCTTTGAAGAAGGGTGGGTTCTTGTGGGCTTGAGCCCTATTACGACCACTGAAAGTTTTCATTCCTGAGCAAAAAGTGCTTTGCTGCAGAACCAGTGGCACCAAGCTACTGACACTTGACCTGAATGTTGGTGCTGTCTTTCATCTTCCACCCAGGAAGCAGCTATACTGGCCTGATCTTGAGAGTGGCCTGGAGACGGCTCTAAAAATATAGTCAAAGTCTAGAGAGTGTGTGCATAGAAAATGCAGTGTCAGTCTCTATCAAGCATCAGCAGGTCTCAGACCCTGTGAAGCTGAAAGATTTCAGATCCTCCCTTTGCTTTGTGTTGGGCCATATTAAACTCACTCTTCTCTTTTGTTGAAATTAGTCAAGGAAATGGTGGCTGAATCCTTCACTGAGCTAAAACTGAGATGGTTCCACCATGATGGGAGCAAAGAGCCCGCATGCGGTCATGGTGCTCTTGATGTGCCCCTGCTCACATAATAGCTCCACAGCCATACATCCCCAGTGCAGCATGAGTGTGAATGTGCTGCTCTAATGACAGTTACTAATGACAGTCCAGAGTGTGCTCCACAGAGAGGAGATACAAAGGTGACAAGAAATCAGGGTCACTCCCCAACTCCCATCCCCTTCACTGCCTGTTCAGCTCAGTGCACAAAGCCGCTTTAATTGAGCTTTTGCGCAGAGAGGCAGTATGAAATTCCACTCTCAGATGAGTTCTTAAAAAGCAGCAGTGAACAGTGTACCTCAAGAAGAAAGCACATACTGCACTATAAAGGTAAAGGTTCATAGAAAACTTCCCAGTACCATTATGTGGCCTTATCTTCAAAGTGGGCTGAAGCCAAATCAGTCCAGAAGTGCCTGGGTTAGTCCTCAGCAGGGGGGTTCCTTTTTCCTGTGCTTTTTCTTCCTCCTCCTTGCAGGCTCTGGTGAGCAGTTCAGACTGTTTTTTTGGAAAGTAATGCTAAGCATCCTATTTCCAATAGATACAGCATACAATTATTTTCAATAGACATAGACAAATTTCCCAAACTAAGCAATTAAACTCACTGCATTTTTCCCCCTCCTTACAATAAACAGGAAGCCTGTGCATAAGGCACCCTTTCTGTGGGTTTTATGGCCATTACTTATGCTCCACAGTAGGGGAGAAGAGAGAGAAGAAGTAAGTGTGGGCCTGGTGGGAAGAGTTGGCAAATGCAGAAATATGATGAATGAGCTGGAGAGATTTAATTTCTTACTAAATTCTCTACAAGCTGTGTAACCTTTCTTTAGCTAAACAATTACTCTAAAAGGCAATGATTTTCTGCGTTTTCATTGAAAAGTCTTCATAATAACAATGGCCTATGTTCTCCTTCTTGAAGAACTTCTGCCAAAAAACAGTTTTCTTTTTTCCATTCAGCAGGAAACTTTCTTTTATTTTTATTTTTTCAATCTCATATTCCCCACTAACATGGATTTACAAGGCCTGCCACTTACTGCATGGGGCTGGGAAGAAGCTTCCCCTCAGGCCAAGTCATTTTGGTCTGTCTCCTTTATAGGGATTCTTGCATCTTCCTCCCAAGAGGAGTGCAACTACTGTCAGAGACATAATGACAGACCCAAGTGACCATTTAATCTGACAAAACATGACAGTTCCTATGTTCACAGGTACAGAGCACATGGAAGGGGATGCTGAAATTTGTTTTTCAATGGGCAAGCAGCAGGTCTTGCTGCTGCTGTGGTGGGTGCAGTTGAGGGGGGAGGAGGTACTGACTTTAGTGTGGTGGGGGAGAGAGTCATCAGATCCCTAAATTTATTGGCCACACTGCCACCAGGATTAAATCAGAGTGGGTGCTGATCCGTGCTGAACCACAGGGTCCTGTGACCAACTGGAGCATTGCAAGGACTTTGGATATTGTAAGGACTTTGGAGATGTGACATGGGCAGAGTGCTTTTCTCCTGCAGAGCTGCATGTTTGTTCAGATACATGCATGCGTATGCACACACACAAACCAAACAAGCAAGTACAAGGCAAGATGATAGTTATGTGCCTCATACCACTTTTACTTGAGTCGGCCGATTTCCTGGCCACCTCATGCCCGCCCCCAGCCAACATTGCAGATAATGCTGTATTGGATTAGTCTGCCTTGCTGCTGCATCAGGTCCCAGATCAATTTATTGACTCTGTCAGAGTGGCTAGTACAGTAGTTGTTACAAGAGCAGAATAGAAAGCAAGAATGTGTCCACATAAAATATAAAAATGACGTTTTGTTCGTTCTTTCCTCTTTTGCCCTATAGATCTTTATGTGTTTACACAGTGGAGAGCACTTTACTTAAGTTAATCAGCTCTTTCTACATTATTAATTGCGACAGTTAGGGTGCTACATGGCAGCAAACGTATTATTGAAAACATCGATCTCACGCTCACGGTGTGGACCTGAGTAGGTTTTGTATTCCTTCCCTTCTTTTGCAACTGCTTTAGGGTACTATCAAATCACATTTCTGTGACTGACAATACACCATCAATACCATTGATTTCAGAGAGGGGCAGAGAGATGCACATGAGAATGAAAGGAGCATGCAGAAGTTCACCGTACTCTGTAGGCTTGGAAAGGGGTTGTTGGAAGTTGGTAATCGCGATAATTACATGCATGGCCTGATTTCTCTATTTTGTAAAGAGTAATAATTTAAGAGCTGAAGTTTCCTAGATTTGCAGAGACGGCATGATGAGACCTTTTAAAATGTGTGTAGAATGTATACCCTTAAAAAAAGACATACTGACTTTTTACAAGGGTTTTGGAAGTGCCTTTGAAAGACATTTCATGAAAGTTCAGCTTTTGCAGCTGATACCTGTATGAGCTCCATAAATTCCACACAGCCTGACAAACTCCAGTAGGTGTCATATATGACCTGGATGGAAAAGGTCAGCAGCTGAATTTACGGCTTTTGCATTTACTGGAACATTAAGATTTTTGCCAACTGCCATATATACTTCTTAACAATTCTGCAATCAAAGGATTAGGACCAAAATCTACAATGAAGGTCAAAAATTAAAGGCCACAATCCCTACATCCTTCCCAATGGATAGGCATTAAGCTACCTCTGTTCTAAGAATCACCTTTGCTTAATGGCCTTAACATGGAGGTCAAGGAATAAATAAGCTCCAGAGGTGAACACCTTGCAAAATAGACTATCTTGCTCTGAACTAAATTCCATAAGAAGGGACCAAAAGATGAGAATCCATTTCTTAACGGAGAAGAACTTTCCAGTTTGCAGGAGATTTCATGTTCCCAAGACACTGAGCATCACCTCCCCTAGTGCTGGACTATCCTTGACAAATGCAAAAAAGCATACAGGGAAAGGACTGGAACTTCAAAAGAAATACAGCAAAATGACTGCAATTTTTTTAAAACCTGTTTATATTTTAAATTTAACAAGGGTGTCTGTTCTTAATAAGGATTACTAACAACATGCCACGTTGTAGCTTTCAAACTTTACCTGGTTTTAGTTCAGAACAACAAAAGGTATTGCCTTGTCTTAGGCATTTGTTTTTGTAGTATATTCTACTTGAACAGAGGTAGAACTGGAAAAGTATAATCCAAAACCAGGATACTTTTAAAAAGAAAAAATCTAGTATTAATAAATCAAGAGGCTAAATGTGAACGTATCTTGTAGGCTTGAATATGTAGCATTTAGTTACTGTGGTTATTAGTATTCAACTTTGAAAACAGTACTAACACTATAATCATAATATTTTCAGTTATATTGACTTGCATGACCCAACTCTTACGTCATCTATGCAAATACTAGTTATTACACATGAAGAGATGCAGCTAAAAACATTTCAGAAGACAATGAAATGAAATGTAGTTTTAGTTATGAGATATGAGTAACAAAAATCACTACCAATAAAATGCAGCTACCTTTGAGGCTGAAGACAATAATGTCTGCATTGCCTGGAGCAGCTTTATACAACTTCAGGTATCCTTTTGTGCTTTTGCTATAATGACATCTTTTAAATATGACAAGAGAAAAGGTATCTTTTTTTTTAAAAAAGGGGATAAAGTCAGATATGAAATTTGCGTGTGAGATTAGGTTTTTTCATCCTTGCATGTACTAAACAATGAGATTTGAGATTCTGCAGGAACAATTTTACACAATTTACATAAATTCCCTGTTTAGCTCTTCTCTCTCTCTTTTTTTTTTTTAAGGACTTTTGGACTTTCTTGTAGTCTTTTGGGTTAAAGATCATGTCTGTGAATCTATGGTATCGGACCCGACTGTACATTCATTGAAGCTGATGAGAGTAGGCGATGGACGATTTCTTATTGGCAGGAGTTTGTTTTAGAAATACAATAATATTTTTGTTTAATTATGCTTGTATTTTGCTTATAGCTATGCACAGTAGAATAAATCTAGTCTTTTTCAAATAAGATAAAGGTTAAAATTTATGTTTTCTTGGGGGGGGGGGGGCTTGCCGTGGGGTCATC
>VZTL01072499.1:0-21908 GCA_013400535.1 Scopus umbretta | reverse complement strand
GTTCAAAATTTTGTCTGTTTTAAATTTCTCAACTGATTAAATCCTGCTCAGAGCTATAAAAAATTGCTATATGATCTAAGTATAGGTATTCTTTGGAGTGGAATTGTGTGATTTGCAAGTTAGACCACAGTGGACCTGCAGCATTCAAAATCCTATGCAAATGATTTATTCATTTCAGCTTTCCCTTAATAACTGACACTGAGCAAAAAAATTATCATTAATTGCAGCATATATATTAATTTTAATTCTGTAGAAAATGAAGACTGTTTAATTTAGCATCTGTTTACACCTTGGGAGCTGCTCCTTTGACTTTATTACGATAAAGGCCTAGAAAAATAATCATTAGATTGTACTTGTAGGAAAACAGAAGATTTCCATGAACCTGGTTTTAAAAATACTTCACTCGCCTCCTAATGTGTGGTTATTTGGGATTTGTAAGTTCTAGCAGATCTTTATTCCTTATTGAATACACTTTTTCAATATTTTTTTTCCTCTTGTATATTTTATGTGTGGCCAGCCGAGACTATTTGTAGGGAAAAGGAGGATTCCAGTATTCGGCCCTGGAATATAGGGAACACCTATGTAAATCTTTCTCATACTTGCATTTATCTGGCTTCCAGTTATAAGTGTAGTTTAGTGTCTTTTACAGTAAGCTAAAGTCTGGTCTGTGACTGACAGGTGGAAGTCACACAGGTCAGGTACACGGCGTGCAAGCAGATAGAGAGGCTGGCGTTAGCCTGAGCTCCGAGATGGAGGTGCCGCTGCTCCACCTCCAGCAGTTTCTGATCACTGGTACTCATGATTACTCCTGTGTATTCTTGCCTGGGGAAACTGTATATACATGAGCATGTGGGAAATTACTGCCTTGCTTAAAGTTCTGTATTCCCCTCCCCAAAAGCCATTTACAGAAGATTTTAAGGTGCATTTCTAAGGGTACTCCTGTCATCTTTTGTGCACAGATCTGACCCTTCCTTTGTAGCATTGCTCTGCAGACAACAAAAGGATTATGCTGCATGCATTTATATCCCTGTGTATGTCCCAGAGTCTGACATAAGACCTGTCATTCTCTCCTCTCTTACTCTCTGCTCAGATGTTAGACTGGATGGGTTAAGGAGTGAGGGGGGAGGCTTTGAATCAGAACAGAAAGATTAATTTTAGGCTCTGGTAAACCACAGCATTTAACTCTACCCTGCTTGAAATAGCACTGCTGTTGGGGCACTGGGGGCAGAGTAGGGCAGTGATGGGTAAGCAGAGCTTGTGGAAGTGGCACCGGTTTTGGGGGCTTTGGGTGCAAGCTTGCGCCTCACAGAACATCTCTGCCCGTGTCCAGCAGTACTACTGGGTAAGTGCCGTGGAAGCTTTCTCATGGCTTTTCCTGTAGTGGGTTTGAATTGGTTGCTGGATTCCTGAAATCTGTGGAAATGATGAGCCCTTCTATTAGGAGAGAAAGTAATTAAGTAGAGAGGAATAAATCCCATGTTAGCAAAACTTCTCTTAAATTTGTACAGCCTTTTGAATCCAGTTATTACTGCCTCTTTGGTTGCCTAGAACTAGCGGTTTCAAGTACAGCTGAAAACATCTCTCATCACTGAGAGCAGATTGTCGCAGCGATGGGAAGACAACAAAAGGATTTTGGTGATGGCTGGAGTCCTTTGGCTGCATAGCACAGTGAGACAAATGCTGGATACTGCATGTGGCACTGTAGCGAGGATCTTGCTGTAAGGGCACCGGCTGTTATTCCTGGGTTAGCTGCCATGACAACTGCGCTGCTGGGGAATGCCCTGTGTGGGTGTTCTGGCAGAGAGCTGAGGGTCATTGATATTCTGGGTGTTTCTCAGAATATTGCAGGCAGTACAGACCCCTTCCTGTAGTTCTGCCAATGTTTACTATTATCACAGTGGGTAAAATATGTAAATGGTGTTGACAGGTATCTGGGAAGGAAAAAAGCTGGTTTCCCTAAAAGCATTTTTTTGTTATACCTCTTTAATTACATGGTTTTACCAAATTGTTCTAACTTTCTTAGCTTCTACATAGCTTTTATTCCGAGATTTCATTTGGGTGTGCAACATTAAAAAGAATAGGGAAACAATTATACAGTAAAATTTTAATCCGTTTACATTTAAAAAATAGCTTGCTACTTGCAAACCCTTTTTTTTTTTTTTTTTTTTTTTTTTTAAGGGAGTTAGATTGAGTTTGGTGGGACTTCTTGTTGTGGCATTTTTGGTTTTAATTGTTTTTAAAACAGACACTTGCTCCTTCACAAGATGACTTTTATTGACCTTTGAGGAGTGAGGATTTTTCAAGGTCTTTGGTTTTGTGTTTTTTAAAGAACGTCTAAACCAGTTTTCTTTCTGATATCCCCATCCTTCTTGAAATATATTGTAACGTGGTTCCTGGGACAATTAAGAACAGGCAGAGCTGCAAAGGACATGGAAAGGACTCTATACTTCTTTTTTTTTTCTTGACTATGAAATACCTTTTAATAAAAGGCAGAATTAGTTGTTTGCTTGTTTTTTAACAGGACATTAATACATGGAAATTAAATGCCTCTGAGTATAAGAAAATAAATTTGTAGATGCAGTCATTTTAACTCGACAGATGTTCCCAGAAGCAATTAATGTAAGAATACAAGAAGGTTTGATATTTGAGTACTGTTTATAGCTGGTCTTGTCAAAGTCATCAGCATGCATGTGTAGCTATAAGCAAAACACACAGGTGCTAAATGCAAGAGAAGGTAGTTTTGGAGGTGAGGGGCAGTCATATTTTACATTCTTGACCCTGAGGCTTCCTGCACTACTGGAAGAGCCGAAGTACTTGAGAACTGGAGTGTTTCTGTCATTATGAAAGAACATTATGGTATCACTGTGAAAATGAAAACACAAACTTATTAATTGTTGCTGACTAACTGAAAATTTAGTATTTGAAAGTACTGCATTTATTTATTTTGCTTTGTATATTTTGCTTTCAAGGTGACATGCTTGCAGGACTTCTTTGGAGATGATGATGTCTTCATTGCATGTGGGCCTGAGAAATACCGGTATGCTCTGGATGACTTCGTGTTGGATCACAGCGGTAAGACTGTACATCCTAAACCCACTGAAATAGTCAACTTCATTAAGAACTCTACCCTTCCACCCCATTCAATCCTCAAGAGTTGTGTGATTTGGGAAAATATACATGGGCATACATTTTCCTACGAATGAAAAAGTTTTTCCAAACCATCAACTGGATACTGTAAGTCTGTTAAAACACACTAACAAACCTGAATTATGTTCTTAAAACAGACCCTGTCCCTAAAGTTACATGGAAAACAGAATTTAATTTTAAAAGGTTCAGCCATGGATCTAATGGATCTAAAATCTGTTAAAAAATTTCACTCTTGACATTTGCGACTATAAGGTGATTTCCATATTACTGTCTTCGTGAGATTTTTGAAAAATCACATATGTAACTATGCTCATTTCAGGTCTTGAATTGTCCTGCTAGACAATGCACACGTTCCAGTCTTGTCTGCTATA
This sequence comes from Scopus umbretta, assembly GCA_013400535.1. Taxonomy (NCBI): domain Eukaryota; kingdom Metazoa; phylum Chordata; class Aves; order Pelecaniformes; family Scopidae; genus Scopus; species Scopus umbretta. The sequence continues at coordinate 18,390 of VZTL01072499.1, read as the reverse complement.
GACCAAATGTTGAGCCTGTTTATATTGTAAGGTTAATAGGGGGTGTTAGGTGGAGAAGGAGGTGAGACAAACTGGGACTTTGTGCCCATGCTGTTCTGCTATTGACAGATCAGGAATTTAACTTCTTTACAAAAGTTGTTTTTCTGTAAAGTGGAAGTTTTTTTTCTGTAAAGAGAAAACTTATAATGTAAATTCAAGGAAAAAGTGCTCCTCTTTACCCTGGGAGTTTTAGAATTGGCTTAGAATGTCAAATCATTCTCCTGGAGAAGCTGGCATTGATAGACATTTCTCATCTCCTTAAAAATTGGTCACAACATCTGTTTCTTGCAAAAGAAGGTAAATGGGGCTTGCTGTGCAGTTGCCCTATATGAAGCTGCTGTTACAGTGTGCAGGATTTACTAATTTATCAGAAGAACCTTGGTGTCGGCTGACTTCTTTACTCTTTCAGCTGCGCATAGGTACAAACTTGAATTATAGTAATAATCCAGCTTCAAAACATGAAGAAATATTACATGCAGAACGTTACATACAGTGTTTGAGTAGTTCAAATATGTAGGTTAAAGTTCTGAGCTGCTCTTACAAATTTATTTCATTCAGTTGGGCAAGCATGTTTAGAAAACACTGATATTCGTCTTCTGGATAATAAACAGCAACAGTAGCGTTTGGAGGAAGCTTGTACACTGAACTGTTGTCAACACTCTATTTGCTTGCTTTGTAGAATGCCGTGTTATGAAGTCCTCTTATTCACGATCATCTGGCATAAGGCATACTGGGTCCAAAAGTCCAGGACCTTCACGTAGAAGCAAATCACCTGCCTCAGGTACTACTTCTAAGAAAGAGCTGAACATGTAAAATACATGGAAATTAGAATTTGTTTAATGGGGTGAAAAAACTGTTGGCTCACTCTGAAATAGAAGTACCATGCTTTGTTTCCTGAGGGAATTTTTTTTTCCTCAGTTTGTCTCACAGTTTTAATACTAATTTATAATAAAATTTGCATTTGTTTTTTGAATACTGAGAAGAAATGTGTTTTTTCTTTTTAATTAACAGGCACAAAAAGTTTCAGTTTATGAACATTGGAATAATTTGTGCTAATTGTACTCTTGGGATATGTTTTCAGCATGGCACTTGGTTTTCTTGAAGACTTAACTACAGGATGGTTATGTGGTTAAATTCATGTTCATTGAACTAGAGTATACCCTTAAGTGTTTTGAATTTGGAAGGTTTCTACTGTATAAGCCTAATATTGTCAGAAGTGCTGGATTTTGCTGTTTCAAATAATTTTAGGAGATGTTCTAGAATGTTTTTGCCCATTAACAGAGAATTTTTTTTTTCTTTCTCTTGTGTTTCCTGTAATTTCAAAGAAGGGTTCACATTGTGTTTTGCCAGCAGTTTGGCTGAACACCTTATGTTCCAACCATTGAGTCTTTTATGCAAATAAATAGAATGGAGAAACTTTTTTTTCCTTTTTTTATCTCTGTGTTAATTTCTGAATACAATAAAACTTAATTAATTTTTTTCCCTCAGACCTAGAGAAGTAGCCCTGAAATCAAACCATTGAATATGTAAATATGCAATGCTCTGGTTTAAATGTAACCATTCATGTAAGCTTCTGTGCATGTATTCAAAACTACAATGTGTTCCATATTCTCATTTCCATATCAATATTTGTTTTGCTTAATTGATGCTGGTTAAAGTAATTTTATGTCTTTGAGTTCGTTCAAAGTTGAATATTTATCATCTGTTTATAAAGGTTGAATATTTAACTGAAAAGCTTCAAAGAAGGATCGCAGTAACAACAGAGAAAAATGTAGCATGAAGGGCAAGTTTCACAACTGATCTACATTTCATGCAATCCTGTTAACTCCAATGAGATCGCATGGGATATCTATCAACAGTGAATTTTATGCAAAGTATTTAGAAATCAGTGCTGTCATTTCCTTACTTATTTCTACTTAAACACCCCTTTGGTTAGGTTAATTTGAAAAATTTATCCAAAGTGTCTCGTATTTATCCTTCTATTTACTTGCCATTTTTTCTCATGTAGTCTTTACTTATCTTTATTTACTCTTCTTCCTTTCATGCATGTTCAGAGCTGTTAAATAACTTCTTTCCTTAATGTCTTTTTCCTTTGTGTCAAATATATGAGTACAGTAAAGAGGGGTGGCCACTACTCCAGTGCTTATTCTTCAGCAAAATCCCCAGGTGAGCCATTACTATTATGGCTGTATGTCACTAGTGTGTCTCCTCCCTCTCCATTTGCCTGTATTCTTTTCACTGTATTTGTGAATATTTTCAAGCTTGAAACACACATTTTGCATTCAGTGAACCAGGACATAATGGGTGTAGGTTTTCTGTTGAAGTAGATTGTTTGAGTACAATAATATAAATGATGCTTTATAGTCGTTGGACATCTGCTAATGGTATCAAAGTTAAATTTGATACGGTATAATTTGACTACAGGTAAAGGAGCATTCTGAGCAGCAATATGTTTGTGTGTGTATTCTAAAACATATTATAATAGAAAATTTTAGCCAGCGCAAAAAGACAGGGATAAGAGTTGCTGAAAAAAGCAGTGCAAAACCACATGTTACAGCTTTTAATTTTATTTGCAGTTTCTTACATTCCTTTGTTTTCTTGTGTTATTTCAGCCTAAGTTCTAAAACACTGAGAAACCTCTTTGAACCATCAGTTCAAATTGAAAGTATCTCTAAAACAAGTAATGTGCATTTTGATTAGCAAATAAGTTAAGACTTTGGACTATACTAGAAGTTAACAATTTAAAAGGTATTCATAGGTTCTTCAGTTTTCAACATTCCAATATGCTAAAGAATTGTATCCTAGTTATGTACTAAAAGAACGACAGAGAAGAATTTTTTTTCCTGTATATTCAGGCTGCTATACATGTCAAAAGAAACCTCAAAAGAACTTATACTCAGAAAATAGAAAAGTAAGTTTTGCATATACATGAAATAATCAGCAAATCAATAGAAGCAGCAAAGTTTGTGCCAAAAATGAATACAGATTGCTTGTGTGTTTTTTGAATACCGCTGTCTGAAATAGCAGTGTCATGATTTAACCCCAGCCAGCAACTAAGCACCACACAGTCGCTTGCTCACTCCCCCCTGCAGCAGGATGAGTGAAGAGAATTAGAAGGGTAAAAGTGAGAAAGCTTGTGGGTTGAGATAAGAACATTGAATTGAAATAAAATAGTAATAATAATAAATTTTAATGAAAAGGAAAAGAACAAAGAGAGAGAAAGAAAACCCAAGAAGGACCTGTGATGCAAATGAAAACAATTGCTCACCACCAACAGACCGATGCCCAGCTAGGCCCTGAGCAGCAGCCCTGCCAATCTTTGCCCTAGTTTTATTGCTGAGCATGACATCATATGGTATGGAATATGCCTTTGGTCAGTTGGGGTCAGCTGTCCTGGTTGTGTCTCCTCCCAGATTTTGTGCATCCCCAGCCTACTCACTGGTGGGGTGGTGTGAGGAGCAGAAGAGGCCTTGACTCTGTATAAGCACAGCTCAGCAATAATGAAAACATCCCTGTGTTATCAACACTTTTTTCAGCACAAATCTAAAACATGCCCCCATACTAGCTATTATGAAGAAAATTAACTCCCCCAGCCAAAACCAGCACAAGCAGTTGGCTGACTCCCTACAGATGCAAAATTTTTACATCTATACAGGGCCAATTCCAGCTTTTAGCATTGTTACAGTTGTGTACCAACTCACATGCAGTGGATCTCAGATGACATTGGCAAAGCTGTATCTACAGCCAGCTCTTTTACATGGGATCCTCAGCAGAGTGTACCATGTGTTGTAGAATCATAAAAGGGCAAAAGTTGGAAGGGACCTCTAGACATCATCTAGTCACACCTCTGGCTCAGAACACTACCCTTGTTCACCAAACATTTCTAAGATATTAGCAAAGAGCTAGAGTACTGTCAGTATAGGCTGGGAATTATGAGAGGGAAGAAGATTACATTAACCAGCTGCTTTCACAGGTACAGTTTAGTAGTTCCGTTGATGCTCAAAAGGATGGTAGTGACTTAGAGACAGATAAGGATGTCTTATAGTGTAGGCCTCAGAGGTCATGTTCAGGAAATAGTGACCTTTCTTTGAGCTGTATAAAAAGAATTTGTGAATAAACAACATTTTATTTTTTTTTTTGTCCTGTAGTAATAGTTTGTCATTTGGAAGCCAATTCTTCTACTGAAGTATCTCATTTGTGGTCATGAACTTTACAGCTCAGTATTTTTTCTAATGGCTAAAGCAAATTCTATATGCAAGAAGCAGAAGACAGTAAGATAGCATTCACTAGCCCTTTTCATTGTCATACTTGCGAATTCTTTATAAAACAAGGATGCATTGATATGCCACGTTTCAAGAAGGTTATCTACACAAAGTGATGAAAAGAAGTCTGCAGGAGGGATGTATACTCCTAAACACTTTTAGCTTCTTAAAAAAAACACTTAAATAATTCGCCTATTATTCTTACAGGCAACCCGTGCTAAAGTCAAGACAAAAATATCCTAAACATACTGAATACTTGAATACTTTTAGTAGGAAAGACTAAGCGCTTAGTCCTGTAACAAATCTAGGAATGTAAATCCAAGTTACCAGACTTCAAGATAGACTTATTCTGTAGCTAAATGCTAATTAGTTATATCTTAACATCACACATCAGAGAAAGAGATTTTTGTGAAAAACAGGGATTTGTGGAAGTTGCAGTGCAGTCAGCCTGGCCTATTGGCAGACAGACTTCCCAGGCTGTAAAAGCAGTACTTGGAAGGCATCTTCAGTACTCGGAGAATGTTAGGATACTAGGTTAATAGACACTTGTAAAATAAAGTCAATAGCGCTGGTTAAGAAGTGATGCATAACCCATGACAGACCACTGAATGTGTAAAGGATATGTGCAGGTGTAATTATTATTTACTTTGAAGCTAAGTTTCTGTTTGCCAGGGTTGCTTTTTTCTTTCTGAAAAAATAATTCTTCACCATGAATCAGCTGTGAAACCTTTTTCTCTCTTAAATTTTTGCCCAGTATTTTCTTCTCCCAGGAAAAATGAGGTTCAGCTAGAGAGGAAATAATGTTGCATCATATAATGTTGAGTCATATTTGTGTATGATGAACAGTGTGCTATTCTGTCTGCATAATGAAATTAATCAGTTTGTTTTTTTCAGAAAAATACAAGGACTGACCTAAGTTATATTCAGGTCACCAGAGATATAACAGATCAAGCCTCTCTGGAAAACTGGACTTAAAATGAATGAACTATTGAAGTCAAGAGAGAGGATATTGGATATTTTCATAGAAACTTAAAGTTCTTGGAAGTTCAGAAACAACTGACTAGCTTTTACCTGGTTGGGTTTTTTCCTCTTAATAAATCAATATTTTTCTGAAGAAGGAGAGATGATCAAATGTCTTTATGAACACTTTCTCTCTCCTTATTTTATTGTGCAATATCACAATAAATTATATAATTTTAAAAGTCTGTGTCTATTTGGGGTATTATTTGCCCAAAGCTCTTGTCCTGGTAAAGGGCAGAATAGGCCTTTTTAATCTCTAGAATGGCAGTGCAATATTTATGTCTCTTCTTGATCCCATATCCAGCCACATGAGTTTTGGGGGCATGGTTGTGTGGCAGAGAAGCATACAATTTATTCCTAAATGTTAAGGAGTCTGTTTTGGTCTTTGTATGCAGACTTGGCAGAGAGGTTTGTTATATTTAAAAGCAAGTTAGGGTTTTTGACTTTTACTCATTTTTTTCTTTCATTTGTTTGCTTTTATTGCTTTGGCCAGTTAATGGAACCCCAAGCAGTCAATTATCCACCCCGAAATCTACAAAGTCCTCCAGTTCTTCACCAACAAGCCCAGGCAGCTTTCGTGGACTCAAGGTAAGTGCAAGAACCATCAAAACGCCTGAATTCCATTATTCATTGAATGATGCATTACAGTGATGCTGAAGAAGAGAAAAAGAAAAAGAAAAAAAAAAGAATGAATTACAATTCTATAGGGTATCCTTGCTAGTATGATTTTTGAGTTGAAGTGGAAAAGAGATCTAAAGTAAGATTTTCCTATTTTTTTCTTTGGTTGGCAGGATGGAACTCTTAGCTTAAGAAAGGTGGAGGGTGACAGTGGCTTGAATATGCCAATTTGCCCTCCAAATTTTCCATTGTTTCATGGACTGCAGAAACCCCACCAGTAATTTATATTCCCTCAGCCTATGTAAATGTAGTATCCTCTTTGGGATACCTTACAGTCTTGTAGCATTGCCCAAAAATTCATCTGAAGCACCCTTCTTCATCCATGGCACACAATTTCACCTCTTAATGTAGTCTCCTGCCCGAAAGCATGTGAGGGGTTCCTTTGGGTGCAGCCTGATGTCTGGCAGATTTTTCTCTGTGTTGCACCAAGAGAAATGGTGCAACATCTTCCTCTCCCACTTAAAAATCGGTAGCATTTACAGTTCTTGGAGGCTGCTCTGTGCATTTTGCTCAGTAAAATAAAAGGAACAGTCTGGAACACAGTTGAGCATCTTACTGCTGCATTTGTGCAGCTGTCCTTTCAAGGAGAATTTTCTTATGAAATCATCAATTGCAGCTTTTCTGGAAGCACACTGGATGGTTCACACTAATTATTCTGATCAAGTAATAGCTCCCATTGGTGAACACAACAGTTGTGAAGAGGCTGCATAATTCTGTAGAAAACCGTTTTCTCAATTAAGAGGCTGGCTAAAGGACGTGATTTGAATAGTATTTAGAACCTGGTTTTGACATGCTAATTGTTACCAAGTCTTTGTCTGTTTTGCAAGGAGTATGGTACTGGTTTCTGCCAGGCTTCTGTGATAATTCTGAGAAAAGATTTTGATTTATTTGTTTAATTCTAATATATCTTTAGCTCTTTGGTTCATTGAGGCTATTTAGTGTTGATCTCTGTCTTTATGTTGTTGAGCTGTACCATCCCATAGCTTCTCTTTGTCCAAAGCAACACAGATTGGTCTTTCCCCCATAAAGCATTTTCAGGAGCAGTAGTAGTTCTGACACTGAAAACTACAACTGTGTCTTAAAATTTGTCTGGACACCTCTGCTATAGAACTTACAGTAGAGGACAATGAAATCATAGGACTTGAGGCTCTCAGCTGGTCTGCACTATATTTAACAAATGCTCTTTTGTCTGTCTTTAATTAAATTACAAGTTTAGAAGCTAGATAATTTGGTTCGTTTTTTTTTTCCCATGCTGTCCTGTCTGCTTTTAGCTGATTAAAGCTCCATTACGATAGAGATAATTCTGATAGTAACAAGCAATTTTCAGTAAAGTGGACGTGTCCTCTTTCCCTTTCACTGTCAATTTCACTGAAGCAGGCTGTTGTATGTTTTCATTTTGGAATTCAATTGATGCTGGATACTAATGAGTATTTGTGTCAAAGAATTCATCCCTATATGACTAAAGAAAACAGCAAAACCAAATTAGTCATCTCAGACCTGATGTGTTACGGAAGTAGNACTCTGAATTAAGCTGAAACCAGGACAGTACCTCTTGTTTTATCCTGTTAGGATGCATCTGTTCAGTAGGAGGATCCCAGCTGTGCTCCTGAGACTAAAGATAGGGAAAGCTATCTGGTGAATCTCAGGATAAATTCCAAAAGGATAAAGTGCACTGTGCAGTGACCCTTGTTTCTTGATTATGTTCTAGTAGTAATGACTCTTTTGGTGAAGTATCAACATAAAACCAGTAACAGGGAGGCATGGTTTTATGCAAAAACCAGATTATTTTAAGAAACCCATTATTATTTTTGTAGGATTGAGCTTGGCCAGTCTGATGAGGAAAACAGAGGGAAGGCAGGGACCAGTTTTATTATTTTGAGATTACCGCTTTTCCCTATTGTTAAATAATTTTTTGTTGCTAAGACTGCATCGCTGCACAGACAAGTAGTCTGGCTTTCTGCACATGTATACAGAAGGTGCCATGCCTACAGCTGAATGAAAATGTAGATGTAAATGCCGTGGCAGACAGTGAAAGAATAAAACATATTTCTGAGTTTTCTGGCTTTGGAAATGCAATATTTTGGCTGATTTGTTGTGTAGAAATCGTTTGTCTTTATTTTTGTAGTGCATGAAACAGCAACACTTAATAATGGTTTTATATGAGTTTGGACCAGCGAAAAGAGCAGTCCATCGGAGCAGCTGTACATGAACTGTACTTTAAAAACTGTGTTGTTTGGAAAGCCAGAGCACAATAAAATATTTGACTATAGATTAGAACCTGGCTAAGCATTTTGAAGTTTGGTGATCAACTTAGAGCTTAAGTGATAATGCTATTCATCAAGGCAGTAAACTTGCCAAAAGATACTGATTGCAACAGCAATTTTTTCTCAGTCTCAGTCTTACATCATATTCTCCAAATACCACTTTTCCTTTGAAGTGAAGTCTCTTCAGTCCCCAAGGATTCCTTCTGCTTCACAACGCTTTGTAAGCAGAAGTGGTACACTCAGGTGCAGAAAACTCCTTGTGAACAGCTTAACTTTTAAACAGAAGGGTGTTCTTTCTGTTCTTTTTAGCTCTTCTGTTCTTTTTCGTAACCTGAATGCCCTTGTGCTATTAATCATTCAGTACATACAGTAAGTCAGTTTGCTGTCCAACATGGCAATCTTGCAGAAGTGTTTTAAAAAAATTGTACTGGAGTAAAAGATTATATTGAAGTGAGGAATTTATGCTATGGCTTAAGAATAGTAAATACTACAGAATTTTCCCACAATCCCAAATAAATGCCTTTATTCCAGTAAGTGAAAAATATGGATACCATCCACGCAGTTGCATGTTACTACGTATTCTTATTAAAGTTGTTTATTTTTAACATCACAGTTTTAGCTTGTAACTAACCATTTCACTTTGCAGAGGGTTTGTTTCAAGGTAAAGATTTAGATATAAAAATTAACAATTACCGGCATGAAGCAACTGACTAAGATGTATGACATTCTTTTTTGAGCAAATGTGCTGTGTTTCTGATTCTTCTATTAACTTTTCCATAGAGATTAAAACTAGTGTATGGATTAAGTAGTAATGGTAATAGTGTATTAGGTGGCACAGAATGACTGAGAGGAGTCCTGTTGCTGTTCTGTAGGCAGGTGACAATTGAAAGCTTTAATCTTTTTCTTTGGTTCTAAGTGTACATTTACAGATAACCAGATATGCAGTGCTGTTAGGGGTACTTTGACTCTTAGCTCTTCCAGTACATCTGTTGCTATTCATGCTTCATACCATAAAAATCATTCAGAGACTAAATTAAATGTGAGATTTTGGAAAGTGGTGTCATAACTTCCTTATGCTTACTTGGATGTGTTTTATTGTCCCCTTTTGAAATTAAGTACCACAAAGTCATGTCATCTTTTTAAAAAGCAAATGAAATTGTACAAATAAAGAAGTTTTACAGTTGAAGCCTTCCTCAGAATCTCAATTATGCTAAATAGCATTGTGTTTGAATTTGTCTCAGTATTACTTTTTCAATTGATTGACTAAATGACCAAAGTGAAAGGGCGTTAAAACCTAATCCAACAAATAACTTAAGCACTTGCTTAACTTTAAGCTATTGAGTAGTCCCTCTTATTTCAATGAGGATGTTAATGTACTTAGTTAAACATGTGCTTAAGTGATTTGAAAGACTACTGCCTATCTTCATCAAGGTTTTAATCTCTTCAGTTTTATACACATGTGCTTCTGTTACCAGTTACATGTTAAGAACGATTACATGCAATTATACAACCTAGTGACACAGGTGCAACAGCTGTTCTCAGAGGAATTCTTTAACTGCTGCTTTTGTTGAATTTACTATTACAGCATCTTTCTTGCTCATACAGTGGATAAAAAGAGTTGGCTAATTTGCATTGATAGGGAAACTGAGGTATTGCATTTAGTGTCAAGTCCATTCACCATTGTCATCAGTTTGCTAAATGCTTTACATAATGTGAAGCAACTCAAAATCTCTTTAGAAAAAGGGTAACTCTTTATGTGGTCCTTCAGTGTTTCTAGACCAGTGCTACAAAATGCATGATATTACATATATATATATATATATATGCCATACCATATATGCTCAAATTAATGGTAGCAAAATCACTACATTCTAATTGGCTATTGTATCGTTACAAGTAGCTTCTCAGCACAGTTGGGTTACTAGTGGTGTTTAAGTATTGCTTAAAAAATACAAAGTTTCTGTCTTACAGATTATGTTACAATTGAGCATCATAATAATAAATAGTAACAACATCTCACTGGAAATACTGATTATATAAATAACATTTCATTTATGTTTGGAATATCTTTTAGCCCCTTCTTACTGCAGCCTGTCAGGATGAATTACACTATTAAAGTGTCCCTAGATTTCAGAGAATACTTCTGCAAACAGTTAATTCACAATTTCACTAAAATATTCATAGTCTATAGTTAGATTCATCACCAGTTTGAATGTTTTCATAAAGACAGAGAAAGCTTCTTTGAGAATATCAAGGAGTTTGTCTGAAGGCATGAGAGTTCCCATTCTCTTCTTCGCCTTCAAATGAAAGATTACCACAGCAATGGCAGATCAGAACTCAAGGAAAAATCAATAATATTAGACATACTTTTTCTAAATTTGGCTAGACGCACTTTGAGGATATAACAGGATCAAAATAGTAACAATAATGGTTATGTAGGCATCCAATATTTCTGTCTGGAATTTTCCAGACAGAAGGGTGTGGGTGTCCATACATATGTGTACATGTGTACCATACAGCTCAGAATCTCTTCAGCATATTATGAATGTGCCGGAGGACAAGGGCACCACATTTAGTGCATCTTAGACATACTATGAAGATGTTGAGCAACCACAGAAGGTCTGACTGAAGTCAAAGAAGCACTTGCAAATACATGTATAGGACAATGTACGCAGGACCTTTATGTGCCTAGCAACTTGATGGCAAAAGTCCTTCATTTCTGTCCAGACAGGCAAGAAGGACAGACACAGGAAACCTTTAGATGGGTGCTCTAGAAGGCACCATCCCATGTAACTGCCAAAAAGTTAGGTATTTTCTTGAATTTGAAGAAAGCCACAAATGTTTCCATAAACATTTGTGTCATGGTCAATTAATCTAATTTCAAGTTCAAAGGTTCGTCAGCTAAAGTACTACTTCAAGAGAAAATATGGGTTTATGTCTATGGATCCTTCCTCACACTCTCATGAGACAAAAAATGAAATCCCAGCAGATGTGTAGTTATCTGGGATTACTTTCTTATGTCCCTGCACATTTCTATTTTAAATACAAGCCCTATGAGTACATTTTTTCAGGTATATGGTAGCATTTTGACTAAAAAGATTTATTAAAAATATTTGCTACTGGACTAGTAGATGTAGCTTGATTAAAATCACTGTCCAGGTCCTGCTTTTTCATTCCCAAATCACTGACTTATGCTCTGATCCAGATTTTAAGGGAATCTTGGGTCAGTCCGTCCCTGCTACTTACACATCACCTTACATTTGCGTACACATTTCAGTTCATGCTTTTGGACTCAGTGATGATTTAAAGGTTTTTATGTCTTTTGTTTGATTTTTTTTTGTACTTTCTATTTCTTATAGAAATAGAATATATTCTTGTAATATTTATAAAATATTCTTATATTCATTAACTTAAAAGTAGAAAACCTCATATACACAGTATCTGGCAGGATGCAGCTGTCTGGCACATTATGTATTGGCTACTTCAGATAGAGAAAAAAAATCCTAGAGTACAAAGTATAAAATAGAGTTTTTAATGGGTTGGATATTAGTAGGAGTGAAGGGAAGAATGCTAAATACCTGTTTCTTAGTTATTATGTCAAGGTGTAATAAGCACATTGGGTACTAAAGTAGGTGTGTTAAGCTTACGGATATGACAGATCTAATGTGAGTGTTTCTCACAAAACCATGTCATATTGATAAACCTGATAACTTAAGTCACAATCAGTTTATATAAAATACAGGGAAATATGTTTAGATATTTTTGTGAAGAATTGTTATTCCACAGAAAATAGTTGAAGAAAATAGCGTGTGAAGAAAACATAACAGTTGGGCAGGTTTTTTTCAGCTCAGTACCTTCTGTAACATTTCACAGCATCTTTAATTAATCTGTAAAATGATATGCAACTAGTTTTGAGAACTGTGTGTTCACCAAGATATTCTCAGTATCTCTAACAACAATGTTGTATTGTGCATTTGGCTCTGGATGTACTGTCGAAACACAAATTACCTGCAGGAAGACAACCTGAGGCAAGTAAAAGGCGTAATTGTTATATTCTGCATTGCATAATGTTTTAAATGCAACAGGAGTGACTGTTAGCATAAGATGTTCTTGGCCAGTAGTATCCACGTTCTGAGGCAATTGTTCTATTCAAAGGGCTTGAATAGCCATTGCTGCTTTAAGTTACTCTGTGAGCTTTTAAAAACAAAGAATCAAATTCTGCCTCATCTGAGTTTTTTAAGACTTGCATATATATATGTGAGAGGGTGGATTTAAGACCTGCGCACTCTGGCTTTATCATGTGTAAGGGGAACAGTATTGGAAGAGAGTAGTAGTGCTGTGTGGACTAGAATACAGGAGGAGGAATTGTTGCAAAACCTAATCCACGATGTGGTTGTAGATGCCATCCATATGCACTAGCATAGTATCAAAGCAACGTGCATCCTTTTCTCTTCTCCTTGCCTACTTCAGGAATGGCTAGTGAACCAGTCAGGCCTACTTGCCTATTCAAAATCTTTACCTCAGCTTCAAAATAACTGCAGCTGTTGTACTGTGCCAACAGTACAAGATATAAGAAATATTACATGTCACTAGGCAGTTAAATGATTAGAAAATTACTTTAATTATAAAAATAATTTTATTCTGTGTCACTTATTGTCAATTCCTGCCTCCTCCCCACCTTTTCTGGCTAGTCAAGCACCTCACAGACGTCTTAAGAGTTTGTTTCTACTGTGTTCTGACATAGTAGGGAAAGACTAGACTGATTTTGCTGCTGAGGAACTGAGACACAGACCTACAGCACCCAAATTACAGGCAATCTCTGTTATAGAGTGAGTTCAGCCTCATGTCTAGAGCCATGAGGTAAATTAGTGGCAGAGCTAAGGTTAAACCTGCCGTTTCGGATTCTGATCTAGCACCTCAGCCACAACAGCAGCGTTAGACTTTTTTTTTTTTTTTCTTTCCTTTTCATATTCCTTTTAGCTTTTTTTCCTGTTGCTGTTCATTTCATTCTTGTAAATACTGTGGGAAAAAGGAATGTGCTCAGTCATGCCCTGACCTCATTACAAGGATGAAGGAAATTGGAAATGTGGGCTAGATATTCCCATGTATTGTCACTCACTGAAAACCCCAAATAGATTACTAATATTTTTGGCTGATGACTAATACTTTGCAGTGATCTGTTCTGTTATCTCCACTTCATGCTTGAAGAAAATGTTACTGACTGGCTAAGAGACTGACTTATGATTTTGCACAAATGTCGTTTAACCCAAATGTCCTTGTGCCTGATCCTTGTTAAATAAATAGATAACTCAGAAAGACAGCAGCATTAACACAGCCTGCGTTTAAGTTATTAGCAAGGAGCAGAGAGGTAGCTGACTGGTTGCTGTTTGATGCTACTTCAATGCCAAATGCTAGTAAACATCATTGTTTTAGAGGCTCTGCAAAATTAAGTTGTACAGCTTCTAGTTACTGTACCTTTAGCTGATTTGGCAGCTCAGCTGCCACTAGAAACTTAAGCATTCATTAGCATTTCATGAGCCTTTAGACAATATCCCTATCTGTCAGTTCAGTTCTTTCTTTCATTGACAATAGTGTTAATGATTTAAAATATTCAGCAGTGTAACCAGATAGTGTCAGCTAAAATGGAAAATGTTGCATTTGCATTCCTGGTGTCATGCAAAGCCATTTCAACAGACACGGAGCTTAAGGCAGAGAAGCATTTTAATCCGTTATGTGGTGAGTGATGAGAACTACTATAATAGCTCATGAAGAAAATAAGGTATGGAACTTCACAGAACAGCAAGAAATGTTACGTAGAGGAGGGGGAATGAATCTAAAATGTATTTTAATTTCATAGAGCATCCCTATACTTAACTGTAATGAGAGACCTTATAAAACAGTGGTGCATAGTGCATTTTATTATTTATGGCATTCATTCCTATGCCTCTGTCCCTTTTTAAAATAAAAATTGATTGTATACATAGATATATGTCTGCGGGCAGTATTGCAGGATGACTTTAAGTACAATTGTGAAGATTCAGATCGAGTGCCAATTAAGTTGTTAGTATAGCAAAAGTAGTTTTCTTCAACCTTCATCCTTCAAAATCATTTAGATACTTGTTTTTTTACACAGTGTCACAGTTACTAAAACTGGATCTATGTCTGGATACATATCAGACATCTAACTTGAAATGCTTGTAGATGTCATAAATCTTCACATCCATAATAACCTAAAATATAGACCACTAGATTACCAAGCAAATCTGACTGTTGAAGAAGTACCTGGCCACCTACGCCAAAATTCTCTTCTTTAAATGAAAACTAGTAGGGCCATGCAAACTTTTCTACATTACCTTCCTAGCATGCTTCAGTGCTAATCTAAAGAGAGCATATATTGACAGAGTTCAGTTAGGGAAACCACAGATAGTGCCAGCTGTGAAGAGATGTGTTAAACTACAGCATAAAATACAACGTCCTTGCTGCACTGGCCACTGAATAGTTGTCTGGAGATGGCTGTCTCTGGCACACATGAAGATGTACGCAGAGTGTATTGTAATGATCTTGTTGTGTAGAATGAGGAGGGAACTTTGCCTCCACACACACTGGCTCTATAGTGTTTAGATGGAACTTGATGCCGCTGGAGGGAATTTTCTTTGCTGCTTACTGAAATCTGTTCAACTGCTTATGTAAATAGGCATATCAGGGCTGAATCTTAAATTGGTGCAACTGACAATGATGTATTATAATGATGATAAACTGTGAGAAAGCAAGAATAAAAAAAAATGGAAGTAGAAATGTAAACTGACTCAGTATAGGTGTGTTTAGGGTGGTTGGTTTTAACTTTGCTGTTTTTTTTTGTCTGGCTCCTTGTGATTACTTTACCATCAGAAATAATAAGTTCTTATGTACTTCCATAGATCCCTCCACATGGTGGATCTTCTTCCAATGTGAATGGTGTACCTGAATCACCCCATTGCCAGAGTCCCGAAGGTAGGACATCAATAATTGCTAACAATCCTTGCAATTTTTTTGTTGTAGGTGACAAGTTGGTTTAGCACTTTTAGATGGTTTCTGATGATTCCAATTCATTTTTTGTTCTGAGATGTTTGATACCTTGTCAACAACCTTATCTTGGAAAAATTGTTATCGCATTTTCTACATTAAGGCAGTAATGTTAGGAAAAAAATTTTGTGGTGGTTTTTTTTTTTGTTAAGTGGTAGCATATTAGTGGACCCTGCTCTTCAATAGTCACTATTAGGAATTTGAGTGATTTTGAACATGACCTGCAGAGTATCACCAGAAATGTGTTTGTGGCTGGATTGAAAGTGGAGCTCTCCTCAAAACAACACATTGTGTTTCAGGTAGAACCACTAGCCCACTAACTGACCTTAGCTAAACTTAACCTTTCATTCCTTATCTCTTTAAATCAATGTTGGTTTCAAAATTATTTTTAAATTGTATTTTTGAGTCAATTTTTAAATCTAAAAATACTGAAATAAGCAGCTATCAAACTTATTTGCATTTTGGATGGTTCAGCAGCATGTAAGGGAACTTGAAGGAATTTAGGAGAACTTTTGGTTCTTTTATGTGCATTGTAGATGAATCTTATTTGCATTTTTGCTTCAAGTATGCAAAAAGATAATTCAAGTATTTTGAGTTCAGAAAATATTTAGACTAAGGACTTCTAACTGCATTCATTACTTTTAGAATATGTCCACACATAAACATAGTAATATTTGATTTGTGTGTTAAAAGGTCAAACAATTCTGATTAGTCTTATCTTGTTCTTTCTTATGTTTGAGATAAAAACAAGGGAATAAGGTTTGAAGAAAACAGCTTAACTTTTTTGTTTTGCATTTGTGACTGTTCTGTATCTGTGGAACCCATTGGGGATGTATTTAATCCTGCTGATACTTCTCTTCAGCTTGCATTATTGACTTTGTTTTTTTTGCAGGTGTGAATGGAAACAAGTGCTCAGGGTCATCCACCATTCTTGAGAAGTACAAAGTGGGGAAGGTGATTGGTGATGGCAATTTTGCTGTTGTAAAGGAGTGCGTAGAACGGTGAGCAAGGAAACTGTTCAGTACTGCTGTTTGTTTTACTAGATAAAGCCCTGTAGCATAATTTCATAGCAAATATGAGATGAAAGCAAATAGCAAAGGTATGCCTAAAGTTCAGAAGAAGTAGGCATAGGAAAACACACAGAAATTTGTGTGTATTATTCCAACAAAGGGATATGACAGCAGCAGAGGAACATGGCTTTTTCTCCCAAAAACTAAAGGAGATATCACCTTCTAATGGAGGGTCTTAAGGAAACCCCACAGATCTTCAAGAAATCCCCTCGCACAACAGACTGTTGTGGATGGCAGGAAATTGTATGTGGCATCTAAACACCCCCCTTCTGCCTTAGCAGTTCTGCTGCTATAGTATCCTTACTGCCTGCTGCTTAAATGATTTTTTGCAGCTTTCAGTATACTGTGGACAAAGTATGCAGTTGGTGGCTATTAGCATGTGCTACTGGTTCCCTTGTGCTTGCTGCTTCTGTGAGGTATTGCAGTGAGTAGGCAGAGACTTTTCAAATCAACCCTTCAGTATTCCAGACTCTGAAATATTCTTGTGTCTGATTTCCCACAGGGTAGACAGGATACCTTTACAGACCTGTGCTGTGTTCCTGCTCTTCCTCTGCAAGCTTTGTGTCACATCTTGCTGCTAGTGCAAACATAACAGATGATTTGACTGTCACTTTCTCAGTGTATTTTTTAGAACCACCTTCTGCTATCTTCATCAATCTGAGAGTTATGTCAGCTTCTTAAATATTATGAGGAATCTCCAACTTGTATGCAAATACTGGGCAAATTCAGCAAATGTCTGTAAAAACCATAAAAGTTACAGAAAGTTTCTATTATTTGATCCTCATCTGCAGGTTTTATTTAAAGGAAAAGAAAGATAATTATGAATGGAAACAGTTCATTCCAGTCTTAGCAGATCATAGATGCATCGATAGATACTTTTGTGGACTCATCCAAATGGGCCAAAAGGGTTGGGTACTGAGGTTGAACCTGGGGCCTCCTCTAGTGAAACATAGGTGGATGGATCTTACAGCCTATAACTTTCTGCAGCCATGATTGCTTTTTCTCAAGAGAATTGTTTTTCGATACTGTATCTGGATTATTTCTCTCCATTGCTGAGAATAATATTGGCAGGTGGTATGTGAAACAATGTCTAATACGCCCTTCTGGTTTATAGCAGCAAATGGCAATTGCTTTTTTTAATGTTTTTGAGAAAGTGATGTGCAAGCATGCAAGGTTTATAGAGTAAGGAATAAAGACCGGGGAGGCAGCTTCTAGAGATACTAGCTGAGCACAGTGCTGATAAAGAAAAAAAATGGCAAAAATGTGATCTGAATATGCTATGATTGCTGCTCTAAAAAAGTTCCTGTTGCATGTGCAGATTTAAGATAATGCTTCTTGTCAGTGTTAACATCTAGACTCCAAGGTCTTGATTTTTTTTTCCTTTTTGAATAGTTTCTACTGATAAGCATTACCACATCAGTGTGTAATCATGTCCTCACTGCTTTAAACACTGCAGGCCTGTTACAAAAACTGTGAGAAGGCAATATAGTCAGCTGAGCTGCAACTGGATTTCTGTCTGTTTCATTTTGCAAGAAGCTACGCATAAGAGGCTTGAGTGAAGCTGAATAGAATAGAATATTTCGGTTGGAGGGGACCTACAATGGTTGTCTAGTCCAAATGTCTGATCGCTTTAGGGCTGACCAAAAGTTAAAGCATGTTATTAAGGGCATTGTCCAAATGCCTCTTAACCACCAACAGGCTTGGGGCACTGACCACCTCTCTAGGAAGCCTGTTCCAGTATTTGACCACCCTCTCGGTAAAGAAATTAGGAATAACGTCCAGTCTAAAATCTTCCCTGAAACAGCTTTGAAACGTTCCCACGTGTCCTACCACTGGATACCAGGGAGAAGAGATCAGCACCTTCCTCTCCACTTCACCTCCTCAGGAAGCTGTAGAGAGCAATGAGGTTGTCCCTCAGCCTCCTTTTTGCCAAACTAGACAAGCCCGAAGTCCTTAGCTGCTCCTCATGGGGCATGCCTTCCAGCTCTTTCACCA
>VZTL01072471.1:0-35611 GCA_013400535.1 Scopus umbretta | reverse complement strand
CCAGCTTTTGTCCCTGGCTCTCCAGTACGTCTGTTCTTGTGCTCAGTCATCCAGTCCCACCTTCTCTCCCCAAATTCACTTCCTCCTCTGACACCGGAGCTGCCTGGGTGCAGATTCCCAGCAGCAGCTTTCTGTCACTTCCTCACCTTTGCTCAGTGATGCACCGGTCTCAAAACCAACAATTTTTGTTCCGTTCTCCAGGTTATTGGGGCACCAGGATAAGAAGTGGAGGATGGGGAACACCTGCAGTTTGGCAAGAACTTGAAGTGACCAGTCTGTGAAGCTGCTTCCCAGGGGAGGAAGAGGCAGGAGCACAGCAGGGAGATGTCCCTGATGGCTATGGTGACAGGAACCGCCTCTGTGTTTTGGGGGGAAAAAAAGCCATGTCAAAGGGTGTGACAGCAGGCCCCCATAGCTAGCGAGCCACCAGGAGGGATGAGCTCGCGGGACAAGNCCCGCTGTCTGCCACCGGGATGAGATGGGCTGGATCCCAGACTGGCCTGCGCTGAGACTGGCCTTGCTAGTCCAAACCAAGGTGCAGCACTGGTGTCAAAATACAGAGGCAAGCTGACGTGCTGTGTCCTTGTTTCGTATTCAAAGGTAGATCTGCTGATGCTGGAGCTAAAAAAAAAAAAGAGTATTCAAATTAGCAATCAGCGCAAATGATTGCTCTTCCATTCCCATCCCTGTTCTGAAATAGGAGCTCCAGTCTCTCTACACATAAACAGCAAACACACACTCAGCATCTGATACTAAAGAAGGCTCCCGACACCGTGAAAAGAACAGGGAGAAGGTACTGCAGAGTGGGAGCTGCCATCTGGGCTTGCATCTGCGAGTGTTTGGCAAGGCGCATATGGAGGATCCTTTTCTCTGCCTCATATTTGGCCCTGGAAACTCAGGGATGATGGAATGAAGAGGCAGCTCAGCCTGGGATCTGGTCACTTTTCGGACCACTATTAGTCCCAAGCCCACAGAGGCTCCTGCTGACCAGCACAGAGGGAGGTGCCAGGTCAGACGCCGCGGGGACATTGGGACATTGGCTGTTGATATAGCTCCTCCGCCATCGCTGGCAAACTGCGCCATGCACGCCTGCCGGGAGGATGGCTGCACGATGCTGGTACACGGCTAGCCATCCTGCTTGTGAGTACTCCTGACTGATCCCACAGTGACACCCAAAACCTCACAGTGCGGGACAAATTATGCACTTTGCTGTGGCATATTGGCATTAAGTAGTGCATCCTCACCTTCAGGTTCTCTCAAATCTGTGCTTGGATTTTCCCGAGAAGTGACAACTGACTTCAAAGTGACAAAGGAAACAAAAGCATGTCTGACTGGCAAGAACAAGAATATTATAGGAATAAGGAAACTTGATGCCAATGGCAGGAGGAGCTTGAACTCTGCAGAATAAGAAATAAGGGAAGTTCATTGAAGCAGGTCCCTGCATGCAGTGAGGTCTTTTCTCCAGGTCAAGAGCTGGAGCCAAGCTGCAGGTTGAATGTACATGTGCTGGTAACAGGGGAGGTCTGTGCAGAAGCCAAACATGTCTTAAAACATACGTAGGAAACAATAATGGCATAAAAATACTTAAGAGTTCTCCTTTCCTTCTCCAAGGATGACATTTTTGGTGTTCTCTAAGTCACACATAACCTAAATTCCTCCATATTCTCTTACCCTATTCATCACTGATGAGGTTGGGATCTTGGGTCCTTTTTTAGTTATTCTCTGGCACTGAAGAGGTGCTTTTGAAGTGGAAAAGAATGAAGGACAGTCGAGGGTGGAGTCTAGGCAGCATGGGCAGGAATTCCTGCAGATGCTAACTGCTCCCAGGATTTAGCATCTACCTTTTCACCGAATGGCCATGGGGCTGATTCAATGATAATGTCCTATCATTGGAATTAGTCTCTGCTATCTCCTTTTGCCCCATCAGCAAGAGGTAGTGTAGGGACAGCTCTGGAGAGACAGTGTATATTTTCTGGTTTAATGAACAATACACAGTGGCTATTCAGTGCCTAGGACTTCCAGAAATACATATGATTATTCCCTTGCATAGGAAGGCATGTGTTTGACTCTCTCTGTCTGAATTTAGCTCCTGCCACTTCTTCGCATGGGTTCTGGTGGCTGTGCTAACCTCCCAGCATGTGGAGCTGATTTCGCCACCTTTCTCCTGCTGAACTCCCAGGGCTTCTGTCTTCGCCTTCAGAGCTCACTCCTCAGTGTAAGGGCAGGGAAATGGGGAGAAACCCATTACATCCAACCTACAGTGTTCTCAGCATCAAAAAAATTATTCAAAATGTAAAGCCTTGGGGAGGCAGAAGCCTGAACATGCAGAGCAGCAGAAGACTAAGAGGCAATGGTGACACAAATCAGAGAGGGAGTTTGAGCCTTTTTGGTGCTGGGCTGAACTGAGAAAGGAATCAGCCCCTGGACAAAAAAACAGCATGTTTTCTGGGCCATGTGCTTGGAGACCAGAGGAGAACACCTCACTCAGCCAAGCAAAACTGCAGCACCTTGACACAACTCATATATTCACAGTGTTTCTTGAGTCTAATTGAGTGCAGAAGCAGAAATGATGGAGTATAACTGAGGACTTGGAGGCTGGCTGTCCACAAAAGCTTCCTCAGAGCTGGATTGTTCAGACGGAGGAATGATCTCATGAGCAGATGGGAGAGAGGCTTTGCTTCTTCCACAGAAATCTGGGCTAAAGCAGACATGAGAAAATTAAGCACAGAAAACTATTGTGCTTGAGTGCGAGAATGGAGCCGGCAGCTGACCAAGTGAAGGTGGGGAGGGTCTGCTCACCCACTCCCCAGCAGTAGTCATGGAAGCGGTCAGGCAATGGAGCCCACAGCCTTCAACTTGGCTGTAAACCTGGTGTGTACATTTGGAGGGGGATCTCCCCTGGGCACCATGTCCACTTGGTGATGAGCGCTGGCAAAGGAGAGCATCCAAGGTGTGACCTCCTGAGCCACAGGACACGCTCATGGGAGGCTCAGAGATGCTGCTATACCCAACAGACAGAGAAGAGGATGTCTGTAGAAAGCAAAAGTGTTTTTTTTTTCTCCTTTTAAATAAGGTTAATTATTTATTCATGCACAAAACACAGGTTATTGTTTGCTAAACAAATCTGTGCTCCAGTCTGTGTGCATCTCTCCGTATGTGCCAAACACCCTGTTTCAAAACAAGTTGTGTCTCAGTGAGTTCATAACTCTCTGCGCTGGGCTGGGCTCTGTCTCAGGCCCTCAGAGGGTCACATCCCATCCCAAGGGGGCTACAGGCGAGGAGACTGAGCAGGGGAGGGAAGACAGCTGTGTCCCAGACCTGGGGACAAGCGAGGACCTCTCAGCCGTTGTGTCACAGCCACCACTGTCCTACCACACCCAAGACCCTGCACATCACAGCAGTGATGGGGCAGGAAGGGTCCTGCAGGGAGAGCTCTGCCTTTCCAGCTCTGGCTGATCTGATCCATGAAAGCGTTTCAGAAACAAATTCAGGAATACCAGCACTAGGAGACTGCATCTCTGCAGGAGCTCAGGCATAAAACTAAAGCCTCACAGGGTTTTGTTATCACAACACCACACTGTTAAATGTCCTAAGCAATCTTTTTTTAAGGAAAACAAGTCTTTAGAAACAGAGGTGACCCTAGAAGTGATAAGTGAAGAGGTGCACCTGAAAGTCTGTTATCAGCTATTTGTGCCTGGCTCTGCCTCAGATTTCTCATTTCGATGTGACGGCAGCTGAAAATTGGATAGATACTGACTTCACCTCAAACAAGACTTTCTCTTTTTGTCTTCAAGGGCAACTTAAGTGCTTTACCCTCTGAGGTCGTAGAGAATGCAGGATGCTAGAAAAAGAGCGTTCTGGAGAGGGAATTGTAATGTTGCTGTACAGCATATTTTGATAATTAAACTACACAGTAAAGTACGTGTGAGGGAGGATGGAAAAGCATAAGTTTCAGGAGGGTGGTTTGTTCTTAAATTGGGTGTTGATGGGGTTTTCCTTGTTAACAAAAAGCAGGTTTAATTTCCAGCACCGGTGACTATTTCAAAACAATGTTCTGTCACCACCACTGCCTCCAGCCCAGGCCCCACATCTGCAGATGGACACCAGCCCAGGGAGATGCTGGCACCTGTGGCAAGCTTGTGGGGCTGTCTCTGGCACCACTGAGGTCTTGTTCTTGGGAGACACTTGCTGGGAAAGGGAAGGGAGGAAAATGCAAAGGGAAGAGGGTCACGAGTGCAGAGCTCTGGCACCAGGGTCTCAGCCTTGAGAGCCGACAGCAGCACAAGCCAGTGGGGAATGAAGCGGGGTCCATTTCCTCCCCACCACAAAGAGTGAGGGCGGAGAGGCGAGGACAGAGAAGGGACCAGAGGGATGCTGGGACAAGGGGACATGGCTTCTTATAAAGGGGAAAGGGTCTAAGGGAGGCTCCAGAGGAGAGGCAATTAGAGAAGTGGAGAAGCACCTAACGAGGCAAGGGGTTGGTTGTTGGAGGTGATACAAGGGCTGAGGCATGACTGGGTTAGCTGGATCCCAGACTGGTGTTTCAATTCCCAAGGGAAAACCTTGAAGCTGATATGGTGTGACACACATTTTTTGTCAGCTTCATCTTATTTTAGAAGCGGTTCTCAATAAAAATGGACAAAGGTATGAATGTCCTTCAGACTGCTACAACAGAACTCTGCCACATGGCCAGATAAAATACAAAAGTAATCCTTAGAAGCTGTTTCTTGTACCCCTGTGTGTGGCTGGTGTATGCCCACTGGTTCTAGTGGGTCCAGCATGTGTCAGAGCGAGTTGCGTGTGAGCAAACTGATCTGTTCACATGTAGTACATCTGCCTGCAGAAACGCAGAAATCTGGCAAACCCAACTGTCTCGCCAAGTCAGCCAGACAACAGTAAATCCAGCTGAGCTCTCTGAATTAACAGTTTAATTCTTTAGGAAACAGTACGATAAATACTTCAAAGAGTTCCTAAACACAAACATCTTTTACTTTGAATCACATAAGCAATATGATCATTCAGATTAAATCACAGACACCTATGCACATTTATCTTTCTTATTTCTGCTTTACAAACCCTTTGCATGTGAGTGGTGTTCTCTAGAAGACCAGTATCCCAAGCCTGCTCACATTTTTTTCTCTGAAGCACTGAGCTTTGACTTTTCTAGGACAGCCTGTTTCTTTATTTTCGGACTGTTCTTGGTGGTTCCCATGATCTCCTGCTGCAACCACGAGCCGTTCCCTCCCTGTCTGCTCCTGCCCCTGTTCAGCACTCGCACCCCAGCACCCAGGTTCTTGCTCAGTCCCCAGGGAAGCTCAGCACCCCCAGTCCCTGCGGGAAGGTTCAGTTCTCCTTAGACACCAGGAAAAGCAACAACCACAAATGCTAAATAGAAGTTCAGTCTGACAGAAGGAGACGGAGGGAAAGGGAGTCCCTGACAACAGGCAGAGCTGGTAAAACTGCATGTTCTGCTCAAACTGTTGCATCCCCTGAAAGCGAGTGCAGGTGACAACCTATGCAGCCCTTAGACACTCCCTTAGCCGAGAGCTGGAGAGCTCTCCCCATATGAATACACCTCGTATCTTTAATTCTGAGCAGGTTACAAAGCAGGTTATACCACACAGACTTCCCAGCACCCAGTGACAAAGTAATCTGCCCCAAATTCTTCATTTCCCAGTGTTTCTACTAATAATAAGTGAGTGTTATCCATTCAGGAATGGTGGGGGAAGGGGAAAGCTGTCAGAGGTCTTTGACAGCATGTGCTTGGGAATGCTGTCATTGAAGAGGCAAGCAGGGGAGCAAGGGGACCATGAACAAAGCAGAGACCCCCCAACAGCACCGTGACAGACAATGCAGCCAGGACGGTGGGAACACGCCTTCACTTTCCCTCTGCCTCATTTCAGCATCTTTCCAGAGCAAACCTTGTCCTCATCTATCCTGGTCTTGGAAATAAGCGCTGGCAGTTGCTTAGGAGAGAAAGAGGGATGCAGTGTGCCACTTGGGCATCTCCAGCCATGCAGCTGCTGAGAATGTCCCTTTCCGGACCCACCCCAAGCGGGAGCTGGCGAGCTGCTATGGCTCCTGGGGAAGAGGAGAGCCAGGAGCCTCATCAGGTGGTAAACACGGCAACCGCTTTATCAGCTGAGCTAAAGTGTTCACCCAGGCTGACAGCTTCCCTTGATTTTTAATATTTCATCAGGAAAATTCTTGTTTAGGGGAGTTCATTTTTTGCTGGAATGCTGATATTTTCAAGAGGAGAACATCGATACAGGCAAGTGTGATTTGATTTTCATCTGTGCTGGGGCAAGGGAGGGTAGACTGGACATGCTTCCCAGCCCGCTCCAGCCACAGGGAAGAGCAGGAGGGAGCAAGCAGGAGCAGTGGCACATAGGGAAGGAGCGGGGCCCCTCACACAGGCACCCAGAGCTGAGCTCCAGTTTGGGACCCTGAGCCTCCCTGCTCAGGCACCTGCCCCTGCCCAGCACCTTCCCAGCTCCCAGCAGAGGGTCCATGGTCACCATCTTCTCCTCCTCCTTGTCCATGTCCGCTACAGCCCTGGAACAGGAACAGGGAGGCAGCATCGTGCAGAGAAGAACAGCCTTTCCCCAGAAACCTGTTTACTTTTCAAAGTCCGGTTACCACAGCAACATGATACAACAATTTAGCTGAAATCTTTTTCTCCCCCTTTCTCGGCTTAAGCTCTGTAGTAAGAGCGCAGATTCTGAATCAACACATTTTTTCAGTCAATGTTTTTGTCTGTTTTTTCCTATAAACACACATCAAATACAATGTGCGAAACTCAGACGTGCTAAGTGGGAAAGCTGAGTTTTATAGACTCATCCTGTGCTAGCGTAAATGGTGAAAACTTCCTGCGGGAGCAGCAGCTGGGAAGCAGCACAGTTACAGATGTGCTCAGCCGCGGGCTCCAGACGTTTCATAGGCAGAGAAAGCCCCACCAAAGCAGGGTCCCGACTAAACCCCAAAAGCCTTGGGCTGGCTCCAGCGAGGCACGCAGAGCTGGTCTTCCGCCTGTATCTAGGGCTGTAACCAGGAACTGGAGCTGGCTCCCACAGCCAGAAGGAGGGGATCCCACCTGGAGCATCCCAGCACTTCTGGAGAGCCAAAACACACAGCTGCCACTGGCAGCCATGGGGGACTAGGGGATGACAGGCATGTGTGGAGCCTGTAGCTGCCCTGGGACAGACAGACACCCCCACGTCCTGCCCAGGGGACAGTCCCCGGCTCATGGACCAGCACACTTAGCAGCAGCCAGCACCTCCCAGATTCCCCAGGGAGACCTCAGCTCTCCGAAAGCCAAACCACCGACAAGGACATGATCTTGCTTACCAAATTACCTGAGTGGGGGTGCAGAAGGGAAAACAAACCACCACAGGACCTGACCCTGCAGCATTCACCCAAATGCCATCTTTTCCATAGCTTCCTTTCTCCCTGTGAAGTCCCCTCTCCCCAGCAAGCCCTAAGAGCCATCTCCGGTCGCAGTAACTGAAACGCTGCCCATGTTCATGATGCAAAGAGACATGAGCACTGAGCGATAATTCAGGATACTTAAGAAACGTTTCCCAAACACACACTGAGCCTGAAAGACTGTCAGCTCAGCTCCACCACCTTCTGTAAGACTGGTTTCAAACCAGACTAAAGCCTCCCTGGTCCCACTTCACTTTATAATGAGTTGTCTATTTTTCCCAATACTTCGGTGGGATTTTTTTTCCTTTAACACCAACAGCTGACACATTACTAATAAAATGAAGAGTTCACAGAACAAACTTCAGTGCATTAATTATTGAGGGATATAATCCAAATTTATTTAATGAATTAATAATAAGTCATAGGGGTATTTTAATAATGAAATGCTTCTAGTTGTGTTTCAATAATTATGGCTGGCTTTCATAATTACACTGCTGCAGTGAAAATAAAATCAAAATCAATTAGGTGGCAGCAATTGTGTCCCAAGAGTGCCCTGTGCAACTCTATCTAGATCAGGTTTAAGGGGACACAATGAAAATCAATGTTAGTTTAAACTTCCAATATGCAACTAGTTCTCTGCTTCACTGTTGAAAAAAAGTTAGGGCTCCCCTATGTATAGCTGCTTCAGAAGATGAGAAATAGCTCTCCTTAGAAGAATTTGGGAGCAGACTCAGACCTTACACAATCTCTCCCAACCAGAAGCAACCTGCCTTTGCTACAGCATGGTGTTAGGATGGGTTGAGCCATGTCCCTGCAGGCACCCAAGTAGATGGGCCCCATCCTCACCAGCTCCCCTCCACCCGCACGCTAAGTATTCCCACCCCAGAAGAACTCCCTGCCATGCCAATCTCCCTCTCCCTATTCCCTCCAAAACAACATAGTTGGATTTTGTTTCATTTTATGCCTTCAGAGGTCATGTTTGACAGGTTTCTTTTCTGCAAGCAGAATTAGAAGTTTGCTTTTAAAGAAAACCTACAGCTTCTCATAGCCGTTTATTTCAGGAACCAAAGATGGTAATTCTGCCAGGGCCAAGGCCCTCTGGCTTTGGTGAGTGCCAAGCCCCTGGGGCACTGGAGGGAGAGAGCCAAGGAGAGACCATGCTACTCATTCCCACACCATTTTTGTTTGTTTAGAGCTAATGCTCCCGGAGTATTTTTCCAAAAGGGCAGACGAAGTGTTTGTTTCTCCCTCCCATCCCAGGGAACCTTTATCCCACCTTCCAGCTCAGCTGCTGAACTCTGAAAACAGCTGGGTTTCTTTAACCTTTTTAATCTCAAGAAAGAGTGTTTGGAACTGGAAAGAGCTCCCAATTCAGCTTGTTGAGTCAAGTTGCCATTTTCAGCAGCTGGGATCCTTCCCAAAGGCTGCTGAGCACCACAGCTGGGCTGGAGGGAAAACGCAGCCTTTCCTTCAGCTGCTCCAGCAGCCCCAGCAGCTGAGCTCCACAAATAAACCTCCCTGTTTCTCCCAGCATCTGGCTACCAGGTTCTGCAGGCAGCTGGGACCCCAGTCCCTCAGTCAGGGTAGGTGACACCCATGTCCCAACACCACCCTGACGCTCATCTCTACAAGCCCAGGCATATTTTAAAGCACTGAGTGGGTCCTGCCCCGGAGAAGCCCAGCTGTGGGATGGAGATTTGAGGTCCAATGCCAGCATTTACCCAAGTGCAGCCAGCACTCCAGGATGCACAAGCAAGGAGACAGCACTGACTCCCCCTCCCTGAGCAGCACAGCCATACTGGGGGTCTCTGGCACAGACAGAGATAACAGACGGAGTTGAAAAGTTTACCAGGAAAGAAAGGTCTGGGCATGCTTCTTTTTGCATTTTGGGGGGATTTCTAAGTGCCTGTGCTCAGGTGAGCCTTTTCTGCTTGATGCAGTTGACTTGTCTCTGCTGCAAGATGAGTTGATCTTCATGGTTCCCTCACTGAAGAGCAGCCTGGTCTCCGTCTGCCTGCCTTCCCTTTACATCAGGCTGAGGATGCACCATCTGATCTCCCTCTCTTTGTGGGGAGAAAGCTCCCTCAGCAGCTGCCAGTCTTGTTTATGGTTCTCGCATCTTTAAACATATATGTGCTAGACATCTGGCTGCTCCCCACTAAGGGCATTTGAAGAATATTCCCTTCCCCAAAATACATTGCAGCCAGGAGTTTCCAGGCGGTGGTTTCCGTGACCTGGAGGTCTCGCACAGAAATAGCCTAGAAGCAGCACAGTAATAGGGGGCTGCCCAAAATAGGAAGGGACAGAGATTTTCAGCATTAAAGATTAAGAGCCTTAAAATAGAAAGGGGAAAATTCAAGTAAAACATTAGGGCAAAGTATTCATAAGCAAGAGGTCAATCGGGCAATAGAATAATCTATCCAGAGAGATGTCATCACCAGAGGCTTGAGCACAAATGAGATTTGACACTTGGAGAAGTAGGGACAAGGGGCTCCAGTGCTGGTGTGAAAAACGGGTTTGTGCCTAAGGAAATCTGCAAGCCAGTGATGGGAAAGCATTGGGTGTTGCTGCTCTCCCTGATGTCTGTGACATTTTCTGCACTGCTTTAGCAGCGCTACAGACTGCATTTAGCTCAAGAAAGTTGCAGATATGGCTTAACTGAAAAAAATTAATGACACATTAATATTTGCATCCTGTGCAACTTAAGGACACACTAATGTTACCTGCGGGTTAATCACTACCATGTAATCATGCATTCAGCATGCAAATTCCCATCACATGCAAAACCACTGCAGCAGTGTACCTTGAAGCCACAGTAACACTGCTTGTAAGTGCTCATATTTTGCATCATAAGTGGAATATAATGCAGTGTGCTTTATGGCAGAGATGATTACTGAACAAATACCCGTAATTCTGTCCTGTTAACTGCAGCGCAGGTCACCCTTGTTCTTTAGCTAGGGTAGCAGCCAGGCACTCCTGTCAGTAAGGATGCTTGACTGTAATCCTGTGAGAAAATGCATAAGAAATCAACCTAAACCAGCTTAAACTTGGGGTTTGCTTTACGATAGCTTTTGCAATTATACTCAGAGGATCCAGAACATTCACACTGAAAAAAATCACATACTTGTGCAAGCAAAAATAGTGGCTAGTTAAGTAAAAATGTGCTTCAATTTCCGAGTTCATATTTGTTACTTGAAAAACAGCACATCAGTTAACCACTTCACGGTGTACTGCTTTGAGCTACTATTCAAACCACATACACTGTCCTCTAAATCACCTAGTAATTCTTCTAGCTCCTTAATTAAGACTATGTCCCATAAGAAGATCTGATGCAAGAACACATCATACAGAAATACCGTACAGCTACACATTCACAAATGCTTATTCAGCCCACAAACACAGGTGTGAGGAAACCTTCAGGTGTGAAGGCTCCTGCCCTGAACCAAATCCAGAGATGTTCAGTACCTGTAGTCAGCCCAGAAAATGGGTAAATAATTCTGCATCATTTGCATATGGTTGCCCAGCCACATGCAGGACCCTATAAATATTCAGCGGGTACAAGATGTTTATCAATAAACCCTGCCAACAGGTAGGAACCCACAAAAGGAGCAAAGAGCAACAGTGGCATCCCAGAGGTCCCCTGCCACGGGAAGGGCAGGGGTGGCCCCAGGCTGGCAAGCCCTTCATGCTACTTCACAGCCATCCTTCAACCCTTCTTCCACCAGCCCCACAGCCACTCTGGTAAAAGCTGAGGCGGACAGAAGAAACTCTGCAAAATCATTTCTTGCTCAAATGCCTCCAGCCAGTCAGATGCATGCTCTCTGCCGTGGGAGACTCAGACTAGGTTAGCTTTGCTGCAAGCACTTTCCGAGATTACATCAGTCAAGTTTGCTGCCAGAAAAACAGGGTCCTGCCTCTGCAGCCACCACCTCTGCCTGGGTCCAGCAGCCCCAGTCCCGCAGCCCCTCAGCCCATTTTCTCAGCTTGTGCCATTTCAGAAGCAGGCACACACTATTAATGGCATGGCACGCAGCACTGTAAATCACACACAGCATTCCCAATTTTATGTTGCCCTGCAGGTACCGGAGCGTACAAGCATCTCTGCTGATACCAGGAGAACAATATGCAAAATGAGAGTTGGTTCCCTTGCAGATTTCTGTAGATGGAGACAGCACCGACCCAAGGCAGAGCAGGGAAAAGCCTGCAAGGACTGAGCGCAGCCCCCAGCGCCTGGGCTGTCCCGCGGAGCCTGACAACTCATGGCTCGGGGCACGCTGGCTCTGTTTGCAACTCCACCCTACACGAGACTATCCAGGGGTAGGAAATTGAGGAGAGGGGGGGAGTGTTATGCCCGTTTCCCCCCTTCCTCTAGCTCAGCTTCTGCATTCTGTCTTGCTGCAATTGGTTGTCCTTAAATAGACTGAAGTGCTGTTCAGTAGGTCAATCCATTTCATCAAGTCATTCAGCTTGACCTTTTGCAATGCACAGCAGTGCAATTTATACTGCAAGTTAGAGTGCCGCTAAGCATTGCGCTCATCCAATTCCTAGCCAGGAGAAAATGAGGAGGGTAAGAGCCCATGGCAGATTGTTCTAACCGCTGATTAGTGGGGGGGTCCTTGTCACAGACCCAGCAGTGAAGTGCCATCAGTCCTCGCAGCACTACAGGAAAGAGCGAGCAACAGGACTCTACAATCCTGCCGTTGCTCCCTTGCTCCCGTGAGAAGTGAATCCCAGAAGAGGCCTTTACCCCAAGGGTGTTGAGAGTCCTCCAGGCTCTGGCACACGCTGCTAAGGCTCCCAATCAGCCATTCTACCCATGCAGCACAAGCGCTGGCCACCGGTGGGAGCTCCCACTGCCACAGGGACCAGGGCACAAGGGAAATGCAGGCACAGCCCTGAGATCACTGCATATTGATGGCCCCCAGCTCCCACCAAACTCACATATGCTCCTTAAACTCAGCTGGTGAAAGACAGGCAGGGGAAGCTCCCTCTCATCACTTTTTCTAAATGACACATGGCACAATGTTACTCCTCAAAACATTAATTGCTTCTCTGTGAGTGCAGTCTTTGCATGAGAAGCAAAATTCCAGTTGGATGTAGGGAGCAGTCCTTCACTGCGAGAGTGGTCCAGTGCTGGAGTAGGGACTGTGGAATCTCCATCCCTGGAAATAGTCGTAACTCACCTTTAAAAGGTTCAGGACATTCTGCTCTGGCTGTGAAGTTGGATCCAACTTCAAAGCCAATCCTCCATCTCAGACTGGGATAAAGTATGCTACCTGCAAGCAAGCAGCCTCTACTGGTGGTGGATCCTCCAAAGGCACCAGCTCTGTTCCTCCTTTGCCATCACACTGGAAGGAGTTCGCGTACAGATAATTGATGCATTTTTAACTTGCAAATGCGACACAAACTTCCCTCAGGAACGTCTAATTCACATTTTAAGTAACAAAAGGGCTCAAATCCCTTTCTTGCCTACTTAGTCATGCTGCATTTAGTATAAGCGAGATGAAATGCTAAGCTCAGGGAAGATCAGAGAGAAATTGTATGATTTCCACATTATAGGATAATTCCATGGCTGACTTACCGAAATGTGCAAGATGAGACGCCACACTCAGACAACGTTCACCGTGCAGAGCTGAACTCTGGATCTGAGAGTCAAAGGAGAATGGAGCAAGGGGGGGGGGGGCTGGATGAGCAGAAGAATAATAGATGGGGTCTTGGAGCACTGAGGCATGAACAAGAGCAGTGGAAAGGCACCGAGATGCTGGAGCCTGGCTGCAGCACTGGAAGAGCAGTGCTTTGCGCAGAGAGAAATGCTTCAGAGGGACAGGAGGAGACAGCAGCTGCATCTCAGATAAGTGACCCCTCCAAGATGAGCTCACACGCATGGAGTGCCCCCACTAGCACTAGCAGCCCACCTCCCATGCCAGCTCCGCTCCCCTCCACTGCCAGCTGTTGGCAGAGGGGTCCTTGTCTTCAGGCATTGCCCACCACCTCACAGGCAGGAGCTGGCAGAGTACAGCAGCACAGCTGCCAGCTGCAGTCCCCTGGCAACCATTTCTTTGTATATTAAGTTCTTTATTTTTAAAGTGTGTCTAGCCCTCTGCACCACAGCAGGTGCTGTCAATGCCCCATTCATGGCCTCCTAACTAACCACTTCAGGTGTTTACCCCGCTCTGCAAGGTCAGGATGCTGCTTTTCCTTCCCACCCCTTTCATTTTCTTTTGTTAACCAAACTGAGTTTTATCTCAAAACAGAGCATCTTTCCAGAACAGAAGGCTCAAATGCTTCATTTTGACAAAGTTGAAACCAAGCCTTTGTTTTGCCAAAAATATCCCTTTCACTTTTTATTTTGTCCCACTAGTCACCAGATTAAATCCAAATTAACAAATATTGTCACTCATCCCAGAACTATATTTTTGGAAAGCAAACTATTTGTTAAAAAAAAAAATCACCCTGCTCTTGCCAGTCAGCCACATGCACATGGAGAAGGAATGGGAGCCTTTCCCAGCCCTTTACTCACCACCCACCTGGAGCACACCTCTGCCTCTTCTCCCAGGCAGGTAAAGCCCCAGCAAGTTCTCACTGCCCTTCCTACCTCTCAGCATCACTTACTGGTCCTAAAGTCACTATTGGTAAATATATATTTATTACAGCGGTGTCTCCCATGACTCCCAGCTGTGGTTGTCTCTCTGGGAGGGCTCCTGCAGCCCCCATCTGCCAGAGCTGCTTCTCCAGACCAAGGTTGGCTATGGCAAGCCTGGCATCCAGACGCTGTGGGAAGCACTTTCCACCTGAAAAGATCCCAGGAGGACCTGGCTACGCAAGGGCAGAGACCATGGGAAGAGTGATTGCTAGTGCCCAGGCTTGCTCCCATGGAGAAGCGGCTCATGGGGCTCCTGGCCAGGGAATGATATCCGTCCCACTGGCCATCAGCCTCCAAAGCCTCTGCACAAGAGACACTTGTAGCCACTTATCTTGCAACCCAGTGCGATTTAATTATCAACTTGGAAGCTATCCAGCAAAGCATAAAAAGTCAACCCATTCCAGTTGTTTAGGTGTATCATTGCCCTGCTAATTGAGTTTGATGGGAATTTCAAGAGGGCTTTATAATATTTTCCTTAAGTGTTGTTACATTTAACTCTTCCTCATTCTGTGTGTTGCTGATGGCAGAGGAAGGGCAGGAGGGAGACCTCCCCTTATTCTCAGGCTTGGAATAGCATCTAGTATCTAGGGAGATGAGTCCTTACTGAGCCATAACTCTCTCCCTGAGAGCCAGTTCCCACTTAAAGAGCATTGCTCTGGGCATTAACTTGTGCTGAACTACAATAACAACCCCCCATTTGTGTCTCCTGCAGAAGAGGCCGTGCGTGAGGATTTCCACTAGTGCCAGATATGGAGACCAGCCTCAGTAATGCAATGGAGCCAGAGGATGTGACAAGCAATGCTCTTCTACCTCACCCTAAATCATTTCACCTCCAGGAAAAAATCACCCTGCTATGATGTTCAGATCAACGCTGAGAGCCCCAGCTGTAACCAGAGAGGCCAGATCCTTATCTCTGCAAGCCAGAAGCCGTGGGAAGCAGCAGTATAAAGGGTGCTTTGTGAGGGTGGCACCGTTCCCACAGCGCCTGCACAGCCCTGGATGCTGCCTCGCAGCACCTGCACCCTCCCGAGCTTTGGGGTCAGGCTCTCGGTGTGGGCAGCAAACAAGGCAGCCTCCAGCAGGGGCAGGCATGGGGGAGCCTCCCAGAAAAGGGGTGTAGGTTTTCTGGAAAGAGAGTCTGTAATAGGGAGAGTCCGTAAATATTGTCTATACCGTTGCTGTTATTTAATCTCTTAAGGTGCGATAAGGCTTAGACAATAAGCAGAATCACTGAATGTGTATGAAAAAACCTTCAGGGGCTCTGCCCAGCCTACAATATACATTGTGCAGGAGTAATTTTGGCTCAGCAGAAGAGGCTTTCATTAACCAAAAGTCTCAGCAGCAACTGATGTGCCAGTAAGGCCAATGAGACCAAAAAAAGATCTATTTCTTCCTGTAAATCCTGAGAAGAGCCCTGTTGGCCAGTTCCAGCTCCCGCTCATGCTCTGGCCCCAGGCAGGGCAGGAGCAGCACTGCTGCAAACTGCTGGCACTCTGCGCTAGTTATCTCTGCAGGGACCTTCCCACAGCCAGGCAGCACGCTCTTAACTCTGCCCGCTTCCGTGCTTTTTAACAAAACCAGAGTTATCTGGGAAAGCCTAAGCTTTTTGCTCTCACCCAAGTCTGTCTAACACCGCCCTTCACCTGTCTTTTCAGCTGGAGCATGGGTCCATACGCTCAGGCCTGTACACCCATTGCACAGCTTAGCGCGACGCTGCTGCAGACAGGCAAGACTGGAGTGGGTGGAGACGGGAGTTCACACAGCTCAATCTTTGGTAATGCACTTACTAAGATAACCCTAATCAGGAACAAAGTCCTGGTGGTTTTCAGAACCTCCAACCTTAGCTCCAGCAGGCCAGTGCACACCGCTGCCCCGTGCTCGTGCCTGCAGGGTCTGGTACATGCTGGAAGCTCACACTCAACATCACCTCATTTCTCATCCTCCCGGCTCTGGGACTTGCTGGGTCTCACTACAACTGCCCCAAGGTCCACTGTTCCTGTGCTTTCTGGGGATGCAGTTCTGCTGGCCAGTCCAAACTGCATCACCAGCACAGAGGTGTCAGTTCATTTCATCGGTGAAAAGCTGTCCAGAGCTCAGTAACCTGAGAACTGCTCCAGATGCCCACTTCATCCCAGTACTACTGGAGAGCACTTCTGGACAGGGATCCAAGCTCAGGATGGGATACATCATCTAATACCAGAAACGATGTTATTACCAATGTGTGCAGCTGCAAAGCCAGCTGCCTTCTTTCCCCTGGAAAGTGAGGGGGAAATGGTGTCCATGAGATCTCCACAAGCAGAAAGCATGGCTGAGAAGCTGGCTTATCTTGTGGGATGCTGCGCAGAGAAACCTGCTCTTTGCTTCAGGGCAGGTCCCCTCTCCTGTCCCCAGAAGCCTGGTCTTACCTCCGGCTTTATCCTTGTACTTCACTCTTTGGAGGCTTGCCTATAAATCAAACGGCCTCTTGCAAATGCATGCAGCGAAGGAGCAAAAGGGAAGTTTTAAAAAAACACCAAGGCATTTCTGGCTGGGGAGGGTTCCTCCATGCCCGCAGTGAGGTGGGGGTTGACACACAGCGGCTCGGCCTCTCTCAGTGTGCCCGCGCCCCGGGACGAAGCCAGGCTGGCAGCACACAGCTGCAGCCACCAGCACAGTTCCAGCCTTTGCTGGTCAGTCCCTCACTCGGATTCTGATTTTCAGCTAAGCACGATGCTGCTTCAGATCTCCCCGGCTATCAGTCACTGCTCCTTGATTCGCACTGCTTACCCAGCATGCAGGCCACACTATCCCGCGCACCAGGCACCCACAGATGATCCGGGAGCATCTCCCTGCCCGGGCAGCAGCTGGTCCAGCATCTTTCCTTGTCACTTGGTTGCTGGGCCCGGGAATGGTGCCAGTGTGATGATATTTGCCGTGACGTCTGCTCTCCATCCACACCAGCTCCCAGACACAGGAGGAAGAGACACTTTTCACATTAGGAGCGATGGCAGAGGCACACGTAATCCTCACTGGCACCAGATTCTCCATTTCTTGTTTGAATGATGCTGCCACAAACATTTATTGTCACAAAAGAGGTTATTCAAACACAAGCAATTAGGCAACTATATTAGCATATTTTTCATTGTAATATTACAACAAAGGGTATATTCCTCCCAGTGAATGTATTTATAGGCTTTTGGAGCTAATATTTGTTTAAATGATTAATATGTTTTTCAAATACATGTGACAAGTGTGGCAGAAATATTTTTATCTCCGCAAACAATGTTCTGAAAGGCAAGAGCTCACAAGTCTCCAGGAGAGCTGTTTTCCAGGTTCAACAGAGTTTTTCAAGACATACAAATTAAATTTTTATCATAATGAATTCCAAGAGAAAGGCTTTCTGCAAGGAATGTTTAGAAAGAGATTGAGGCTGCGAGACCTCCGCCCCAGCCCAGCTACCCTCCTGTACGGCATGTTTGCAAAGAGCCCCCAGATTATCTCTGCAGTTAGATTGCTGTCTTCATTCAAAGTGCATACAATGCTCTTACTTTGATAAGAAAATCTCGATAAACTGATGGTTAAAAGCAAGGCTGGGGGAAGTCCTGTGTGGCACAATTTTTAACCAACACTTTGCATTTCCTAAGCACCTTTCACACTAAGGGATGCGGGATTTTAATTGAAATTCTGGTGTGTGGTTGGCAGGAGTCAACTTCCCACATCCAAGTTACACGTTCCTTTCACCGGATAAGCGCATTCCTTGAATCTGAGTGATCTGTCTTTGCTTGCAAAACAAAAGCAAAAACACAGAGAGAATTCAAAAAAACTTACTTTTGACAAATCTGAAGCTGGGAGGCTGCTGCTGGAGGGAGAAGAGCTGTGAGGTTACAGAGCTGAGCCCCTAAGAGCCTGGAACAGACATCTGAGATGGACCAGCAACCCCCTCACCGCCCTGCCTGGATGGGGTGAGCTGATCATCTCTGACCAACCTGCCCTTCTGCAGCTGGTATTTTCCATCCTAATTAGCTTATGTTAAAATTTGTCAGACCCTGCTCCTGGTTTTAGGTAAGAAGGGGCATGGCCAGAGCAGGGCATCGTGAAGTGCTGCTGTTTATTTTATACCCTTCACAAAAGTTTGGAAAAGTTATGAATAAGCCTCTTAATTCCCGTGGATCCCATGGGCAGCTCCCTGATGGTGCTGCTTATTGACTCGTGTGTCTGCCCCATCACCTCGCAACCCACTTCTCCGAAGCACGCTGTTTTTGGGGACGGGCTGGCTACAGCAGACCCAGATGGGACAGCAACCTCATGTACCTGCAGTGTCTCTCCAAACATTAAAAGCCATGTTTTTTCCCCACTGACATTCCCCGTGCCCTCAGCAGCTTTCTAGAGCTGGAGGAGCAAAGCTGACATTAACAGAAGAGTATAATATGGCTATGATCAATACTGCTAGTGAAATCTCAGCCTGTGAATTTTCTGCCAATTCTAGTCATCTCCATCCTTTCCTTTTAAATGACAACTGAGATGTTATTTACATTGTACTCAGCTGTACGAGGAAGTGGAGTCTAAAGAGGAATATATTAACACCACCTGTGGAACAAAAATAGCAATCATCTGCAGAGGAAGCTGGGCTGTGGGGCTTCAGCCTGATGTCTCTGTTTGGGAACAGCAAATGTAAACTCTGCCCAGGCTTCAGAGCCAGGTCCCATGTTTCTGGGATAAACCCTCTGTGATGCACAGGGAAGAGCACCCAAGGAAGTTCTCTGGTGGCAAACCCTGCAGCCAAGGTCCTGCCGTGCATGGGGGTGCTTGTCCCCCAGGCTGGACACTGGGGGTGATGTGATCTGTCACACGTTCAAACCAAATTTGTTCATAGACATTTTCTCTGCATAGTTTTTACCCCAGGGGCTTGAACTCAGAGCCCTGAACCCCCTCCAGCTCTGCTGGTGCTGCTGCTTTCCAGGGCTGAAGGCAGCAGACAAATTTGTTAGTGCAGTTTTGAGAGATTCCTCAGACTTTTACAATGACTTGGAGCAAAAAGATGTAATCAGTGTCTGGGATGTTGAAAAGAGTAAATGCAGGTTCTGTCTATGTGAGGAGGAATGTGGGATAAAAGATACAGAAAAGCTCAGGGGCAAGCCCATGCTCCAGGTTTTGGAAAAAAAAAACTACTTGCCCAGTCCTGAAGTGACCATGCTGTCTCTTCTGTGCAGGTCTTCCAGGACACCTTTGTCTTTGATGGGCTACAGAGGGACATTTTGACATGTTGTCTTTCCAATTAAATATTTCTCATGAAGGACAATATGACTGCCATTACTGTTTTCACTTTGCGTCTATCTAACGCCAAGTCCAGTATGATCTAAGATCAACTGGCTTCACCCTCCCCAGAACTGCTCTACACAGTCCCAGCCAGGCAGCAGGCAGGGTCAGTGTCTCTGTGATTCAGAGAGGAGCTCAAAGGGCTTTCCAGCCAGGATCCTTCTCCCCTGAGAAACATCACGGTATCCCCTTTGAGCCACCAGGATGGTCTAAGTGTCA
Source organism: Scopus umbretta (assembly GCA_013400535.1). Classification (NCBI taxonomy): domain Eukaryota; kingdom Metazoa; phylum Chordata; class Aves; order Pelecaniformes; family Scopidae; genus Scopus; species Scopus umbretta. The sequence goes on along the minus strand of VZTL01072471.1, from coordinate 16,029 downwards.
GAAATCCTCCCTGGCAGTGGGCAGGTCCCAGCAGGATACAGCTTCTGGCCGAGCAATTCATCCAGCTCTAGAGAAGAGGATACTCTTGGAAACAGCAACCTGAGATATCAACACCAGAGAGTGTTGAGCCTGAGCCCACCTGCAGCTCCCTCACCTCCTTGTGACTTACCAGTTTGAGTTTCCAGTGCTGCAGGACTTCCCTTGCAAAGAACAACTGTAAACGTTGATGAAATCCTTACAACTGACACCTTGCAGCCATGCTGGAAATGTGGTTTTCCACCATTTCTGCTATCTGCTGCAAGAGTAAACTCACAGACAAATTCATGACCCTGGATTCTTTTGAAAATTCTCCAAATAGAGACTTAAAAATGCATGGCTTTGCTCAAGATCACCCTGTTTGTGTTGGTACGAGGCCAAAATCCATGAAAAATAGCATGTATGCCAAAAAAATCAATTTTATATAATAAATACAGATCATTTGGATGTTTCTTGCCAAAAACAATGCAAACATATACATCCTTCATGATTCTTATCAGAGCACAGCTGAATCTTTAATACACTCTACTGACAACCTACTAAAAGGCAAGAACATGCTGTTTAAGCATCACCGATCAATGGTTCAAGTTGCTTCATTTCCATCCACTACAATGGCTTTTAACACTCAAAATTGTGAAATTCAGGTTATGTCAAAAATTAATAAACGGAAATCCAAAGATTCAATCTAAGGAAAAACCAATTTTTTAGTTAAGAAACATAGGATCTGGTAGCAAAATATATATATATTTGGCAGCACTAAAATTGCTTTATGTTGCTGCAAAAATGTTTACCAAGGAGTAGCTGGTCTGAGTTCCACATTCCCAGTGATCTCGTGTATTTAAGGCACACAAGCACATTAGGGCGCTCTGTAGCATCCTATGCCATTTTCTGGAACACAAACATGTTGCTGCAAATAGTTTAAATTCTCTATTACAATCTAGGTGGAATAAATAAAATATTCCATCTGCCTAATGTGACATGCAGATCAGACCCCTGTGGGTAATACTGGAGTTTGCAAAGGTGCATATGGGATGCTCCAGCAAATTTAATAAATGTAAAGAAGGTTGTTTTATTTTTTAAAATAACCTTTATGTTATCCTTGCTATAAATTATGTAAGAAGATGCTATTGAAAATGTGACACACATGCTCACACACATACACAGGGGAAAGCCAGCACTCAGCCCTACAGCATTGTACCAGGTGCTGCAGAAGATCCGTCTGTTTGCAGTGGCTCAGACCTGGCTGCAGCAGAAACAGGATCAGTGCTCCAGATGCCTGGCTCTGCAAGGACCGCGTTTCCCCACCTGCCCACACTCTGCTGGGCTGTGCAAGGAGACGCTTTGTTTAAGGTATGAAACGCTGTTTCTTTTCACAGCTGGCATCAGTAGGCCGTGGCAGGGACACAGCCTCTGAGGACTGCAGAGCTGCTCACTAAGGCCCCTCTAATACTGGAGCAATTCCTATTTATAGCTCTCCTTCAGTAAAACATCCCTTGGGCTGTCATTCACACTGAACGTTTGCTGTGACCCCCAAGAGCCCCCACCGCTCCCTTCCCCTCTGGAGGCAGACGACCCCTCATCCCAGGCTGTTCCCGCTCTTGCTGTCACTTGAACTTCACATGAGGATGGAGACTGCTGCATGTGGGGTGGCACCAGGGGCATGACCTGTCTCTCTTCCATTCCAACACTGTTCAGTGATCACCTGTGTGCATCATTGTCCTCCCTTTGTATGAATTACGGGTCTCCAAAATGTACACACCAAACTTAGGAACTGTTTGGAATTAGAGGTTTCTCCACTCCGTTTAAAATGCCCAAATTACAATCTCTAACACTGAACAAGACTCCTCTTCAATGCATCAGTGCCTGTAGGGCTGTTCCTGTGTTGTACAGCGGAGCTGAAGGTACAGGATATAGTTTCAGTTCATCTCCAGAAACTCAGATAAAATACAAACATGTAACTATATTAAGCAGCACCTTTCAACTGCGGTTACAGAAAGCAGCCTCTGGTGTGGTTCAAGTCTGACAGTGCATACAAGCAGAAAGCAAGAGCCCACGCTCCGTCCTGAAACCCCCCAGGTCACCACCACCACGTACCCTGTCGGGAAGGGGGCTTCTCCCCAAAGCGTCCTATTGCCCTTAGGCAGCAATCAAAGCAAGCAGCAGTAATGAAAGCGCCAGGGCTCGTCTTGGTCAATGCCCGTGTCAGAGGCAAGCTGCTCTGTGTCTCCCCTCTTGCAGCAGTTTCCCCAGCTCCACGAGGTGCAGAGGCTCAGGGGTGCAGCCTGAACCGACACGGCTCCTGCCGTTTCCCAGAGTTTCACAATCCCGTGTCTTCTGCAGCAACTCACAAGTTGACTGCTCACCTGAAAAGCTGGCAATGCTAAAAGGGCCTGGCTTGAAGTCCTATTAATTCACTTGCAGGTGATGTCCATTGAGGTCCAAGCACTGGAGCTATGCCCTGACCTGACCTGGCTCAGGAGTGCATTTTCTCCACCTCTCCCACTCCTGGTAACTCCCTGCTGCAGGAACACACACAGGGACCAAGGCACCTCAGCTACTAATTTCCTCCAGGTTTCAGGGGGAAAATAAATAAATAAATCAATCAATTAGGATTATTTTTCCAGAGTTGAAAACATTGTACTGAGAAATTATTTCCTCTCAATTTGGGAAAAGTAAATGGTCTTCCCCACCACCACCTGGCTGGGGCAGTGCTGTTCCCACCTGCACCACTGACTGGTGGGTAGCTCCTGTGCAAGCGGAGCCGAAAAAGCTGTTAGAACACAGCTCTGGGTAGTTTGAGTCTTTTTATTTTCCTTCTTTTTTAAAGCATCACTAATAGTTGGAGAGGCTGTATTTCACAGCAAAGTTTGCAAGAACTATAAGGGAGCATGTAACTGCTGGTGGTGGTGCCTAATGAAGTGTGTTTGAAATATTGAAGTATATGGTAAACCATTATGTAAATTAAATTCATTGATAGCTCTGCTATGAAATCGCTCTGGTAGCAGAATAGTAGATAAACATGGAGCTTAGAAGGTGTCATTTATTCATCCTTAAAATGGTTCCAAGTTTCTAGTGATTCATTATCATTCAGCAGAAAACAAAGAGAACATTAGTTTCACAACTAAACTCAAAAGAAAGGCTCTTGGATTCTGCAAACGCTCATGCCATACTGAGGTTTTCAGATGCTGTGACTCTTGCCAAACCAGGTCTTTCTCTTCTTCTCTGTAGGTCCTGCCTTTTCCAACTGCAAAAGGAAATTCATCCTAGGGTTGACCAAGCCCAGGAGAGCCTAGAGGAGCATGTGTGGGAAGAGGATAAGTGTAAGACCAAAGGTTGCTGACACTGCCCATTGCTGGCGTTTGCTTCCTGAAGACCAGCACAGTCAACACCTAACGATGGAAATGCCATTTTCTGTGCTCCCTGTGCTGTCACCCTCTGCTTCACGGATTCTCCCAGGCAGGGACTGTGCAGTGTCAATGCCGGTCAGCTTCTTGCTTCTAGTGCAGACACATGAAGCAAGGCTGGGTCAGCCCTTCTGCTGTGGCCATGGTAGTTTGTACATTCACCATTTCTGGCATTACTTGAATCTTTGTAAAGAATTGCAGGTAGAGATGTTCCTGCAGGGCTCTGCTGCAGAGCAACAGCTGGGGGCACAGATCAGGGCATCCCACCAGGGGGCCTGGGGTGAGCTGCTGGGGCCATAAGCAGGACATGACTGCCATGACTGTCCCCCTGGCCCCGTAAGCCCAGCACGGGTGCACACTGCCGCTGGCCACAGGAGCAGGGTGGCCACTGGCATCCCTGTGGTGCAGGGTGGGAGTGGGTGGGCACAAGGGGTTAATGCTCCCGCAGCCGCCAGCCAAGCATGCTGGGAAGGAGACAACCCGCTGCTCTGAAACTAATTTTACAGCTTAACTCCTATCAAATATCCTGGGCCCCCCTCAAAAACCCTCTTTGAGAGGAGTGCTCCTAACCCATTGGAAAACCCGTGGCGTGTTTTGATTGGCAAGGTTTCTGCCAGACGGTGGGAGTTATAAATAAACATCTCAGCGGGGCCTGGAAAAGTCCAGCTCATTTTGCCAGCCCGAGACGGCGTGAGTGCCTCTCCACGGGGTCGGTCCCTTGCTGGAGCCCCTCCATCCCATTACATAAGCCCCAAACAGGACATTACTGCATGTGTGTGAACAACTCGTGTTACAGGAACAGCAACTCCTATTCACCGGGAAAATTGCTGTAGCTCTCAAAAGGCCCCTATTCTCGCAGCCTGAAGGCTGAAGCCTGAAACCTGAGGGAACTGCCATTTGCATGACCAGGGACAAAATACAGCTCAAACCCTTGCGCCCGTTGCTCCTTGCTGGAAGCTTTGTGCAGGAGCCTGAGCTGCAGGGTATGGACCAAGGGATGTCCTGCCTGCTCACACAGTCCCCGCCAACAGTCGTCTGGCTCCGGGCTGCACGGTCCCGGCAAGACCCCAGAGATCCAGCCAGCCGCTCTGCTGGGAGCAATAGCAGGGCTGTGTGCTGATCAGTGGCGCCCCTCCATCCCAGCCACACAGCCCCACAGGGCGGCCAGCCCGCCCAGCTGATGGCCGGCAGTGGGTCACTCCCCAGGGACTGTCCCCATGCTGGCATTCAGCTGCCAGTCAGATTTACGGGGTGAGCGCTGCAAGTGCTGGGCCCAGGGTCTCCCGCAGTGAATAGGGACCCAGCTCAGTGCTGTGCCTCCTCAGCCATCCTGGAATGATGTGCCCCCTCCACCCACGCCATGACTCCCTACAGCCTCAGGGAGACCGATGGCAGCGGGGACACAGGCACGTGCAGAGGTGTGCTTCTCCTTTCTGCCAGGACTAAGTGCCCTGGCTCATGGAGGTGGCCAGCTGGCCCCAGGGCATTCCCCACACACTGGGCAGGGACACTGTGTTGGGTCTAGCAGAGCTGCTCTAGGATGGGGATGTTCCCATCACACAGCTCCACAGCATCATGGCGTATCCCCAGGCCCTTGGTGCCTTCCCTGTCCCACACCCCCAATGTCCCTGACCACGGCAGGCCATGGGCAGCCACGCTGCACCCAAAGGCAGGCTCCCCCTGCCCGCTCTGCCCTGTCTGGTCCTGCTTATGCCGGGTGCTTGCTGCGGTGAGCCGGAGCTTTGCTGATGTACAGTGTGAGCAGTACTGGTCCGGTGATCAATTACAGCCATACTTCACCAAATGCTGTTGCTCCCATGATGTGTTATTGTAATACATCACTGGCATGACGGGCGGCAGAACCACGAATCCGGCAGGTGCCCTTCATCAGGGCATTTAATTCTCCAGCTCTCAACTTTTCTCCTTTCCCCAGAAAATAAAGGCTGTGTTTACAGCGTGTGGGCTGGGAGATTCCCAAGTCACTCCATCAAAGGGCAGGGAAGCAGTAAGTTTTACAGCAGGAGCACAAACCCCTCTGCATGACGAGTAGATCAGATCGTCTCTCTGGCTATGACCTCTCCCCACAATTTAAAAGTCACCACTGGTTTATCGATCCTACTTTACCTTCCCTTTCACAGAAGAGGAACATATGCCTTAAAGAGGCAATTTCTTTTGTAAGACAAGTTTTCCCCAGGTCCCACATCTACGACTGATCTCATCCTGCATCATCCCACGCCGCTTTTCATGTGCAAGCAGAGACTGTGAGTGACGGCTCTGCAGCAAGTCCACAGCCCTGCCCCGCCTGCAGCGGGCAGCATGTATGCCACTGCCACTCAGCATCCACAGAGCTGGACTAAATCTGCTCTCCCACCCACCTGCAGCTGGGCAGGTAATTTCTGAGCACCCTGCAAAGCAGAGGTTATCAATAACTTTGTTCACTTGCACGAACTGAGTTAATCTTGTAACTGTCTGCTGAAAACGCTTCTGTCCTCGTCCCTGGGACCACCTCAGCCAAGTGGGTCCCAGAGCTCTCCAGGAGGCTTCCCTGCAGCATCCCTCCTGGGGGGGTTACTGTTCCCCCGCAAGCCCTGTTGTGACAGTTGCTACAACACAAACACCTCCGAGGCAAAACTACTCTGCGGCTCCAGGGCACATGGGGTTAGTCTGCAACCACTTTAGAGAGAAGCTGAAAATATATTTGTCCACCTAAATTTCAGGTTGAATTCCAGTTTTATGTCTTCCCGTTAAGGGTCCCTGGCTCCTCATGTCAGTGCAGAGTAAACAGGAAGGGCTGGTGCCACGCAGTAACAATTCAATTACTTTCTGGGGATGCTGGCGAGAGCTGTTCTCATTTTAATGCTGTGGAGTAACTCATTTCATGCTGGAATTGCAAAGCACTCACTAGTCCCACACACGCATGGCCCCTGGAGAGCCTTTTCCAATTAATAACCATTAACATTCACTGCTTCAATAAGTAAAATGATTTCTGCATCATCAAAGAGGGCTGGCTTTTTTTGCAAGTCAGGCAGTGTATTTCAGGCGCTGGCACTCCGTCAGCCATGCGAATCTATAGGGCACACGCAGGAATAAACAGTCTCCCCAAATGAGCTGCAGAAGCGTGGAACCTACAGATATTCATCTATTTAATCGCCACATGCTCTTGTATTCATCCTTTACCTACTCAATATCATTCCTGCAGTGAGAAATTTTGGCCAAGTAGATTATCTTACTATGAATATATGGCTTTGGGAATGATCAGTGTGACTAGTGTGGCAGATTTGGAAACTGCAGCTTCTCTGGTAAGAGGATTTGCTGCTCAGTATTTTTAACCACAATTAGCTTGCTTTTGTAATATGCAGCAGAAACTGAAAACTGGCACAAGAACCATGCGTGTGTGTTTACTTTGTGGGAAAATTTTATCATGCATCTGTTGGCATCCAAATTTTAAAAGTTCATCCAATATTAATCATGTGGCCATTTATATTTGTGCATGACCTGTTGTTCATCCGTTGTTGGCACTTAGATATAAAATTGCACTTCTAATTTTAGGTGGGGGAGCTTGCCAGGTGTATTTTTGCAAATGAATATTTGTCCTGTTTTTTGGAGGGTGGAAGTGTCAAACGCTCAAACCCTTGCAGCACTAGTGTTCAGCCAGCATCAGGGACATATCTTGTGGTATCTCTGGAAAACCCAGCCTGGGTTTCCCAGAGCAGCCACACAGACAGAAGATCTGGAGTAGATTCACTGAGAGCTGGAGCAAACAGAGAGCCCAAGGCACCTACTGGCTCCGTGTGGTGCTCATCCGCAATGGCCTCCTTCTTAAAGATCCACCTATTGCTGTCACCTTCCTGCTGAAGCTTGATGTCCCATGTCCCATGGCCTCGTCTGCATGTGGCAGCCGTGCCAGCAGGTTGGGTACAAGGGTGAAAATGCCCAGCTAGGTGGAACAGAGTATGGCTACCAGCAGCCACTCTGCTAATCCAGAATCTAGAGCATCAGCTGTGAACCTGCCAAAGCCTTTGCAAAACAGAACTTGCCTCTGTCCCTTCAAGTAAATACTTTCTTTTTTTCCCACTGAAATAAATTTTCTCTTTGAAGCTGCAAAGAAATTTAGCACAATGTGAATGCCTCATCCTGGTCAGTCAGCCCAGTGGAGGAATCAGTGCCTCCTGCACTACTCTGGGCTGAACCAGCTGCAACAAGAGGTTCATTAAGTGGAAGACCACCCCCATGGTCAGGTCCTTCCAGGTGGCAGAAAGAGGGAGAGGGAGTGACTGTGTGCCCTCCTCCTCGGGCAAACCCACTCAAGCCTCCAGGCTGCTCTTCAGCACAGTCACCACATGCCCAGGCATCTCCCACCCACGGCCCCACGGCTTTGGCAGACCTGCCGTAAGCCCTGCATGAGCCCCATTCTGCTTCGCCGTCACTGCAGACCAGCGTCACCCAGGGTGACAAAAGCAGCGATCAGTGACCAGCGCAGAGGGGACGCAAAGCTGCCTGTGGCTCTGGGCACAGACTGGGAAGGAGCTGCCGGGCTGGGACAGCCTCAGCACTGCCACCAACACCGCTGCTCCTGCTGTTAGCTGCCGCCACAGTAATAGCACAGGAACCTGGGGTTTTACAGACATCTACCCTGAGGCACTCATTGCAAAGCCTCAGGCCACATAGTCTGCTGAGAGGTAACGAGGAAAGGCCAGGAGGAACACCACGCCACGGACAACGGCAAGCAGAGGCACATTGCAGGCGATCAGCTCACTGCTCTGCCAGGGCCCCACCTTCAGTTTAGGACTATTTCACAGCCTCTGTGGGACCAGGCACCTCAGGCAAGCAGAGGCATGCATGAAAACCTTCCCTGGAGACATGCAGGGCCCCGACCTCCAGCCCCAACAGCGAACGAAGCTCCCAGCTAAATGAAGCTCATTTTCACAGACTCCTCCGGGTCCAAGAAGGCAGCAAAGCAGTGCCAGCCTGGGGGCTGGGTGGCAAACAGGAATCTCATGCTCAGTGCTCATAGCATCAGGGGTGCAGGAACAAGGGACAGAGCAACAAATAGCTTGTGAGGTCAGGCTTCGTGCCAGCTGGTCAGGCCATAGACGCTCAGTGGCAGGGGATGCCTCCCAGCATGCTTGGTCCGTGAGCAGCACTCACACCAAGTGCCACGGCTAGCTGGGAATAGGTCATTCACGCTTGAGCTGAAATCGCAGTCACATTATATCACTTACAGCTAATTAGCAGGCTCCAGGCACAATGCAGCAAGACACTGTTTCTTGCAGAAATGGATAACTCAGGACAGCCCTCAGCAGAGTGTTTGCTGAATTCTCCAGAAGCAGAGACCACATTCATCTCCCTTCCTCCCCTCTCGGCATGTAACCACAAGCAGGGTTTGGGTATGAACTACCTAGTGCAGCCTTAACCCAACAAGTGACAGGTTATGCTAGAAGACTGCAGGAAACCATTCCCAGAAGAAAGGCTGCATTGATCTACAGGGGAAGGGTACCTTTTCTCACCCACATTCACAAAGTTGGGTTCCTCAGGACTTCTGGATGTCCAGGCAGCAGCATGAGCTCAATCAGCCTCTCCCCTCACCACCACTTGCCCTGAGGTCTGCAGCCACGGCGTCACCGTAGCATTGCTGTGTCCAAATGCCACCAAGGGGCTGTGGCGCCGAAGCCATGCTGCTCCAGGAATGGCAGCCAGCTTCATGACGCAGAGCAGCCTCTGTGGCTATGCTATACCACTGGGGGCCATATGGAAACGTGTTGTACACCCGTGCTCCTTGCCAGTGTATTTAACTCCCCTGCCAGGACACAGAGGGGCTGGAGGAGCATCTCTAGACCTTCAGAGTACGCAGGGTACACCAGAAGGGTCTGAAAGTCAGAGGGCAGGTGGAAGCAGAGGAAGAGCCTGCTGGTCACCCACCCGCTGGCCCCAGGAAGGCAGGGCTTCAGCTGCCAAAACTGAGCCTAAACGCATAGCAAGCCACTGAAACCACCAAAAGAGCAAAGGATTCCCCTGCTTCCCCTTTACATCTCTCACTACCTGGCTTGGCACTCTTAATGTCCTCTCATCACAATGCTTTCCCAGGCTCAGACTCAGAGAAAGGATCTTCCCATTAACAGAGGAGACAGTGCAAACAGTGCAGGGCTGCAGCAGTGACAGGAATGAGCCAGGGAATGGGGGCTCCTGCGAGGCTGGGGCAGGATTCCTCCATGGAGGATGGGCAACTCCAGCATAATTAGGGCCAAAGATTGACTCCATCTAATCCACGAGGGTCCTCAAGCTAATGAATATCTGCTGGTTTTCCACTATCTGGCCCAGCTGAGCCATGCGGTATCTGACCTTTACTTAGGAGAAAACTAGAAAAGTTCCAGTGCAAAAGGTCTCAAGACCTTCTAACAGAATGCACATCCCCACTTCTGTTCCAAAACATTTCCTTTCTGAAGGTGCCCAAAGTGGACGAAAATGAGGATGTGGGAAGAACACAAGTATTTTGCCTTCTGTCATGACAGAATCATACAACTTGTCCATGTGACAAACTTCAGGTCATGCACAAGCAGAGGCAATTAAACCAGTTTTTGCATTAGGAGCCACCCTGGGCTGGGTCTGTGAGAAGGGAGCTGACCTTCCCACCATCGGCAGGGTCCCAGTGCAGGCAGGGAGGACCCAGGACTGGTCTGTGTGGAGGAGCTATCAGTGGTCAGCCTGGTCTCCAACCACCATTGTTATTCTACAGTAAAAGCATTTGTGTCCGATCTCTTCTGGAAGCCGATTAATTTAACTGAAGGACATACTCGCCCCACGGAGGAGAGCTGATGCAGGGTCGCTGCCAAGCTGTCCCCATGCTCTCCCATCAGCTCTGGGTCAGGCCCCCGGCAGCAGCAGAGACCCCCACCCGCTCCCCTCGCACCCCCCGCTGCCCGGCCGCCCTGCTGGGGGACCCCCCTCCGACCAGGAGCCCCCCGGCAGCGGCAGCTGCAGAGCCGTGTACAGGGAGCAGATAAAAAGGTCACTCTCACTGCCACTTGTAAACACTTTTAAACATTTTCACAGCTTTCCTGACTGCGTTTTCCTGCTGAGGAGCCCGGGAACAAACACACTCTGTCAGACTTTGGTTAATTCAGGTAGTATTGATCAAGATTTTTTTCCCCATTTTCTATTGTTGTTGTTATTTTTGTCAGTCTGGATTATTTGCCAGAAGCAAAGGAATTATTTTTTTTTTAGCCAAACATAGCAGTTGCGTAGACAGTTTGATTCTAGCAGAGCTTCATGGAGGATATTTCAGAGCAGATTTACCTTGCTTTAATACATGTTAGTGCACGCTGAGCAGTTCCATCTCAGTAAATTTGCTCTGTGCATTTAAAAGGGTATTTCTTTGGAGAGATGCTGGCTGAGCAATTTAACTAATTACTTGCAAAATCATTCTTTCACTTGACAATAACAGCTACCACCTGTTCCTAGGGCTGGCCTGTGCTCTGGTCAAATGGTTCACTCGTTTGTTCATTTGCCCACCTGGAAAAAGGAGAACTGCTCTATTTTTATACAAGTTATTTCTACACAGCCATTCTTAATACATAAATAAAGACAGCACTTCTGCAGAAGACAGGGATGTTAGTCACTTTTGAAATGCAAAGTTTTGTTGGACTCACACAGAAGCAGAAATTGCAGGATTAAAATCCTGGACTTGAGGAACACAGACAACAGCTCCCTTGTGCTGCTGCTGCCGAGGCAGAAGCCTCACCTGTGTGCTCCTCTGGGGAAATTTCTGGTGGCCCAAATGCAAAATTGTTTCAGTTTCTTCAACAACTGTGTCAAACCATTCCCTAAAACATCCTGAGGAAACATTAGCAGCTAACCCCAGCTCCGTGAGCCCCATAGACATTCCCCACACTGACCCAAAGCATTCGCGCTCATGCACTTGGAAGAAAAAACAACAAACCCCACACACCAAATAAAGATAATTACAAAGGCTGGCAAAGAGGGAGACAAAGCTTCAGAGGCATCATTAGCACGTCCCAGCGTGCGAGCCTCCCCAGCCTCCACACCCTACGCCACATCCCACAGGGAAGGGCTACGAGCAGTCGTCCCCGGGGAGCCACGTGCATCCTCTGCAGCCGCAGCAGCCGCGGGGCAGCAAGGGCAGGAGCAGGTTGCCTCTGGCTCGTCAGGTCCCACCAGTTCCCAAGGGCCGGACCCAGACAGGCACACGGGCACTCGCAGCCACCTAACCCCGGCGTTCCCCAGGTCTCACTACACAGAGCTCTCTGTCCTAACACAGGGCTCTGGGAAAAGCCAAAGAAATGAGCAAAAAAGCCATTTTTTGAGGCTGAGGCTATTTTGAGTGCTAGTGGATTATATTGTAATGCAGCCCAAGTGCCAAAATACACGATGCTTGGGGGTATGTAAACTAATTCCCAAAAAAATCTTGGGACTTTGTTCCACTGTCCTGTCCCTCCATCTGACACAGAGCCAAGCCCTGCACAGCCCAAGTACCACAGCCTATTAGAGATTTTGCTCTAAGCAGCTTGAGAGTGTTTATTTGGTGTGCAAAGAAGATTGGAGCTGGGAAAAGCACAAAAAGGATTATTCTGTTTATCACTCAGCTTTCCCTGGCCAATCTCTATTCATGGAAAAAGTCATTTACTCGGGTTATCCACAGGCTTTGCTCGCCAGAAAGTGTTGAAAGCCCTGAAAATTAGAGAGATGCAGAATGGATTGGCAAAATGTAAGGCACTTAGGAGCATCTGACACCCAGAAATACACAAGCCGAACGCATGGCTTTTTCAATCCCAACTTTCCCCCGCTGCTAATAAGAAACTGTCCAAGTCCCAGCACGTGCCAGTTAAACCCCTCCATAGGCCAAGCAATAATTAGATGGATTGTCACATCTGGGAGGCTGTTTTTTGAGAAGAAAATTAGAAACCAAAACATCAGATTGAGATAATGAGTTCCTGATTAATTCTTTTCTTTAGCTTTTTGCTTTTTATAAAGTCTACACACGCCATTTGATCTCATTTCTGTTGTAGCAAACACAAACCAGGAATCCACGGGGCTCATGCAATAACTACAGACAGGAAACGAAGGATCAGACAAGCAGGATGGCTGCAGCCCTCGTTCTCCGCCCCCGGCACATGGCATCACCTCTGAGCACACAGCCTGCCTCTGGCCTTGCCGTAATGGGAGAGATGTGCAGATACGCCACGAGATGCAGAATGCCTCATTGCAAAGACCTGCTATATAACAAGGCGACAGACAACAATTGGGGGTTTTAAATCAGCACTGGAAATAAAACTCTGAAATTAAATCTTCTCCCTTCCCCCTCCCCCAAAAAGCAAAATCCATCACCAGACTTTGCAGAGACAACCAGCCACCCCGCAGTGCTTGCTGCATGCTGCTAGGCCTGCGGATGCCCCGGGCTCCTCTTGTCCCGACGCAGCCACTCCCCGCCACTGGCAGCAGTCCTTGGGGTAATCTTCCCTGGGCACTGTCGCACCAGTGGGTGCTGAGGATGCACAACTGCAAGAGCATGAGTTTTTTTGGGTCCGTTACTCCACATCTGGTGGAAGAACTGGGTCGTGCTGAGACCTCTCAGCCCAATCCTTCCGAGTACCCGCCCGAGAGTGGAGTTTGATCTCCTTTGCAGATGGCTTTTCACTGGTTTTGTTAAGAAAACTAATCTGGGGAGACTTGTACTGAGCCATATTGCAGAGGGCCCGAGGATCTGCCTTGCGTTGATGGTACACTCAAAGGAGGAGAAACCCAAGACTGAATGCGTGTGCAACTGCTGTCAGGAGAGCACCATCTTCCTCCCCATCCCAGCTGGTGGCAGGAGCCCCACGGCACAGGGCTGGCTTGTAACACACGCAGTGGCTTCTCATCCCCCTCCAGCCACTTCCAGATCCTCCACTGGGATACAACTGAAAACTCATGATGGTTAAATGCCCATGTTAAAAAGCAGCTACTGTAATAGCAGGGCTGTGGTGGAACTGGTTAATACTGACACCAGCTCCTGCCTGCTGCCGGGCACGTGCCTGCGGCAGCCCCAAGCACCGTCTACCTTGCCCCGCGGGCAGCACTGCAGGTTTGCACCAGAGACGGGGGGGGGGGGGGGGGGGGCCAGCAGCGATGCCCTCGCTGCACCGGAGCCCTGGGGCTGCCCGTCCCTGAGCACCCACGGCAGCACCTCCCGCCAGCCCAGAGCTCTGGGGAGCAGGGACCCCCGTGTCTGTCCATGGGGCTGCTCAGTCCATCGGCCCCCTCGCGCCCCAGCTCTTGCTGGAGCTGGCCAGACGGCGGGTCTGACACCACGAGGCCTCCCTGAAAAGAGAGATTGTTTCTCAAAAATAAATATTAAATAACTCTAAAATTTCAAATAATTCAGAGCTCTGCTATTTTCCATGCATTATGAAAATAAAATTGAGGGGAAAAGGTATGTAATACGTTTCCTATTTCCTGTTTCTGCAGCCCTGCATGTGCCCTGGGGGACCAGCACAAGTGGAATTATCTATCCTCTGGCTAGGAGCGTTCACTTCGGGCCAAAAACACCAAAAAAGTATGAACTAATCCCTACATAGAGCTAGGGAAGTGTGGGATCACAGGCCAAATGCTGAAAAATGAGGCAATTTTCCCCATTTCAAGAAGTGACTAAAATCCCTCTGCTGTTTTCAGCACAAGCGCATTCTGTTCCACCCCAAACCACTTCAAGAGCTGGATCGCCTCTCCCGAGAACAGACAGCGAAGAGAAACCGGTGCACAATGCAAACACTGTCTCTCTCACCAGAGTTTCTGGATGGAGAAGAGGGCACTTCTCAGATATTGTTTCACTTTCTCTGTGATGCTTGGAGCAGCTGGAAGAGCAGCATTAAATAAATTAAAAGCGTGGAATACCAGAGCAAAGATCTTCTGGAAACTGATAAACTCATCACTGAAAGTGGGATTAGCGCAGCACAAAAGCACCCCTTCCTTGGGGGCAGGGGTAGTCAGGGGGAGGTCGCACTGGAGACACAGAGCTTGACCCTTCTCAAGTGCCACAAGCAGGATCAGCCCTCCAGCTGGATTGGGGCTGGGAAGGAGCATCCCACCTCTGTGAGCAGGATGCCTTGGTGGGACTGCCCGTGAAAGGCTTTGGCCAGGCTGGGCAGCACAGCAGGGTCCCAGCAGCCTCACACTCCTACAGCCCATTCACCAGAGGTTTTGCCCAAGGAGCTCAGATCAGAGCACAGCAGGACTGGGTACGTCGGCAGACCCCCCCCTGTACAGGACGAGCCACAGCCGGTTCTCATGGCCACGGCATCTGCAGCGAGAGGCAGAGCAGGACGCGTGGCTGCTGGAGCAGGGAGGGCTGGGGAGAAGGTAGAAATCACCTGTCCTTTGAGAAAATACCTGCCAGCCAAAGGCAGGAGCCTGCCCAAGATGCAAAAAATACAGGAATGTGATGCTCTGGTTGCGTTACTTTAAAAATGTCAAGAAATACAGAAGTCAATATTCACACATCATACCCAGCAACACCTTGCGAACATTGTGCAATGAGTATTTTAACAGTTTGTGCTGGATAGTTAAGGGTAAATCCAAGCCTTTGGACACAAGTGTTTGCATCTACTAAATAACATACTTGTCCGTGCTGTGTGTACGTGTTTGCTCTAATCACATACCCACAGCGAGGCTGGCCACACATCCAGCAGGTCTTTCATTCTCAAATACATCTTTCAGATTTCCAGAGACTAGGAAACATGCACAAAGATGTGCATGTTAATACACGACCTTTTGTCTGGTCCAAATTAATGCACATTTAACCACAAAAATGTATCTTTTCTTTAAATTTTAGGAGCACCACATAGGAGATAGTCAATGTAAGAATCCACCTTTTTCATATTTCCTTCCTTTAATGGTGAAACTTCATCAATAAAGATCCTGCTTGTAACTTATTTACTTAAAAAAACCCAACAAACTTTAAAAGAAGCCACCTAACTTTCTTAGCATGAAAATTTTCAGAGTGCTCATCAGACTTAGAGTTCTTCCCCAACTAACTATATGTTTTAGAGAAGGGGGAAGATCCTGCCCTTTGGTTTTATCATTCTTACTGATGCCTTCTAATAAAGTCTTACAGCACGGAAAGATGGTTAGAGAAACAGACTCTTGGTTTGCTGAGCGTGTAACGAAGCACACACCTCTCGACTTTGCTGCACGGGATGTTCCTTCCCGATCTCGGACTCGGGCTGCTGCTCTGCCATAGCACTGGACACCAGCCCCATCTGCCAAACCTGCCCCTATACACCTCCGACCTCTCGTCACCAGAGCAGAACCTCCACCAATATCCACGCTGGCACTGCAATTGCAGAGCTCATGAAGCTGTATTAGGCAACACCAAGAAAAAAAGAAAAGAGAGAAATGATGGAAACGTCGAGCATGCTCAAACAGAGTTACCCCCTCCCCTAGCCCCTTTTGCCCAGTCTCCCATTTTCTTATCCCTTTTTTTCCTTCACTTCAATCTTCCTCCTGAGGTACTTGGCTTGGAGAAAAGCTAGGTCCAGGCCAAGTTTCAAGGCTATTCAGACTCCAGACTTTTTCTGTAGCCCTGTCTGAAGAAGAAGGG
>VZTL01072456.1:0-27150 GCA_013400535.1 Scopus umbretta | reverse complement strand
AGCAGAGACAACGTGTGATGAACTGACTGCAACCCTGTTGCGCTGCTCAGGGGGAGGAGGTAGAGAAATTGGGAGTGAAATTGAAGCCGGGAAGAAGAGAGGGGCGGGGGAAGGTGTTTTATGACTTGGTTTAATTTCTCATTACCCTACTCTGATTTGATTGGCAATAAATTAAATTAATTTCCCCGAGTCGAGTCTGTTTTGCCTGTGATGGTAATTGGTGAGTGATCTCCCTGTCCTTATCTTGACCCATGAGCTTTTTTGTTATATTTTCTCTCCCCTGTCCAGCTGAGGAGGGGAGTGATAGAGTGACTTTGGTGGGCACCTGGTATCCAGCCAGGGTCAACCCACCACACACATCATCACTGCTGTGTTCTGTGATTGTTGCGTACAACTTGTCACTGTGGGCCTTTTTTCCCTTTTACTGAGCATTGCTTTTTTCTGAATTCATTAAGGTAAAGTAGCTTCTTAATTTGGCATATTACATGATAGCCCAAGGAGCCAACAGATAGTCATGAAAAAGTTAATAATTTAATTTATTGCTTTGTCAGACACATCACTGTGGTCGGTGTATTCTGTACTAGCATGGCTGGGTGATGGCTGAGGTGCACATTTTATATCTCTTTTGGGGTTTGGAGTTTTTTGTTGTTTCATTATACTGACTTTAAAAGTCAGTCTGTTGCTCTTTCTCTTATTCAGAAATCCTCCTATTTGCCCTTCCAAAGAATGGAGAGAATTTTGACATCTCTGAAATACTGCTGGGATGGGAAAACACTGATGCTAAATTTAGTAAGATATGTGTTTTGATTGTTATCATGGCAAGTAAAAGTCATTCAAGTACTACTTTCCTAACTTCTCTGCTTGTTTGTCTCTCTTAGCAAGGAGATATCATTGCAAATTTCCATTATGGAGAAGAGATGACAGAAAGTTTGACATGCTATCATTATGTAGAAGAATACCAACTCATGCCTTGTTACTGACAATTACTGTACTCCTAAGAGTAACCTTTTCCTTACCATCAGAGATGTTTAAACCAGCTGCAAAATATGAGGGGGTTTATATCGTGTGCTCTCATAAGATGTGCTCTATCATCTTTCCCCAAAACATCGTTGACTAACTGCATCTTTCCACTGCAGTGAGCTCATTTAAAACCAGCTAGGAAGAAAGCCTGATACTATGTCTTTGCTTTGCTTGGTTTGCAGCCATTGCATTTGTGTTCTTATCTTAATAAATGTGAGCTACACTATGAATAGACTTCATCTGAATTAAAGATAATTAAGATAAGGTTGGCTGCAAAATCTGTCACCTTTTTCTCCATCCGTCATCCATAGCAATGAGACCACTGTTGCTGCACAGTATATACGATGTGATTCCATTGCCTTTCCCCAAGAGAGGAGAGACACTTTTTTGGTGGCTGAGCTGGTTGAAGATTCATTACAGTGTGTGTAATTAATGACTGTCAGCAATGAGACATGATAAACTTCAGAGTCCTTTGGAAAAAAAAGCAAGCGTTTTTGGAAAATAACTTTGAAATAAATGTTAAAGTGAGGGCTCTAAGAGGATCAACATTTAAGAGGGGTACATTTAATGTCTGAATTACTTGAAACTGCAATTTGCTTTTGTCAGGATCAAACATTCCAAGGAAATGGTACTCAGAGCTATTGTACGAGATATTTTTTAAGTCCTTGTGATTCCGGTATAGAAAAAATGTCAGGAAACATTATGATTTGTTCTCGTCTTTTATTTTAGTTTTCAAAATCCAAGATAATAAAGCCCTCATTTCACATCTAGAAATACTTGAAATAATATGCTCTTCAGGGGGGAAACAGACTGAACAGCAGCTAAGCTACTATTTTCACTAAACCAAATAATAGGCTTTAATAAAAAGCTTCCTCTTAGCTGTATTGTCCATTACTAACATGACTACATCAGTCCTGTGATATTCTTATTTCTAAAGGACTCTTGATGCTGCTTTTTCTTCAAGAGAGAGTGGTAATCTGTACGTTAGTAGCTGATGCATATGGCTGACTGACCTGCCAGCTGTGCCTGTCTGCAGAAAGCTGCATTTTCTACAGCCAGCTGCTTTTTCTGACACAAGAAGGAAGAAGTCTCCGACAGCAGATGGACTGTGGTCATCAGAGTTTGGTCACTCATCCCTGTGTGAAGTGCATGGCAACTTCAATAAGCTTGCTAAAAATATTGTGTACAATGCACTTGGGATTGCAAGTGCTTTGAATTTTCTGTGTATTTGTGAAGATTAAAGGAGATTTTAATACTAACCAAAAGGATCGTTACTGCTGGGGGGGGCTGTCTGTATTGAACCATAGCTGAAATATATACTGAATATTTTGAAGGCAAAACCTTTCATTTTGTTTAACATTGCTGTCTGCACACATCCCTGTAATGAGGAGGCTAGGACTTTGGCTCTTAAAGCGTAGAGCCCACTGATTCTCTTCCTCTCCAAGTTCAGCATCCCGCAGATCAGAAAACCTCCAGAGTTTGTGCTCAAGTGCCCAACAGCTTCTTTAAACCAACATATTTAATCTTTATAGCCAGAAGAGAACGGAACACAAAAGAAAGGCATTTTAATGCAATGAAAGAGCTACATGCCTGTCTTTCTTACCCTAAGGCCTTTGCCCTGTGGTACCGAGTCACTGAAGTTTTGCTGCTTCAGATCCTACAGTAGGATCAATGCACTTTATTCACTGTGGAATTTCTTTAGGGAGATTATTTTAGTCTATCTTCAGTTTTTAACTGTTACTGTTCTTTTGGATCACTTTGCTCCCAGATTGGCAAAACCAGCTGTGTTAACATTGCTCGTAGTCTGTCACAGGCTGGAGATTATTACGTATATTACTCCACTGTCAGGGCTTGATCTTATTTCAGTAGTTACTGTTTTCTCCCTAGGAATTATTTTCAGGTAGGTCTTTCTCCAGACCTGGCCTAGAGTGCAGTCTCAAAACTACAGAAGTGGCAAAAACCTCTAAAACTGATGAGAGGAATAAAGAAGAGTTCGAACGGGAGTGAATACTAATCTCTCAGTCATCAGGTCTACCATTTCCAGAAAAGAAATGTATTTAGTCGTGTCTTGAAAGCAGCATCTCCTAAGGAAGGTGCAAAGATCTTTCAGTGATCCTCCACTGTGTTTAGCAGGAGGCTGTTTATTTGAAGCCAATGAAGAGTTTGTCAGCTTTCTAGCCAGTCTGTCATTAATTAAATGAACATACAAATACATTAAACATTCGGATTACCTTATATAATACAGTATCACAGTAACCAATATTTTAAAATGAACTTTATGTAATTTGCAGCCTATGCAAACTTCAAGGTTATTGTCTAATCTGGTTCTTACTCTGTTACATGTAGTACCAGTGAGAAAGAACTACTCAGAGGTTCCATTATGTTTTGATAAACACCCTGTCTCAAGGCAAGGTGTTTCTTCCAGAATGCTATTCATGACATTTTTTTCCCTTAAGGAAATACCCCATATTAACTGCTGAAAAATGTTATATTTTTGCAGCAAATGTGAAATTTTCAAAGTCATTGGCAGAGTGCCTCATCAGTCCACAAGCAGGTTTGAAAGCCACAGGGAGTTTTGTGTAGGGAATGTGTTTCCTACCAGTGCAAATTTTACTAGTCCAAATGCAAGAAAAATTTCCATAGTTGCTAGTTTTTTATGTGTCATACTGTACTGAGCTGCATGACCGGAAGAAAAAAGATGTTTATTTGTTTGTTTGTTTTCTTGTGGAGTAACAGACCTAGTGTATTGGACCCAGGACTTGGATCTCAAGTTGAGAATAAACAACATGATCACAAGTTTTCAGTCGTCATATTAGAAGCCAAAACTGTAAGTGGACAGGCTAGGGCTTGTGTTTTCATCAGTTGCTAACTATGTTGTGGCTATTCCTGCTAGCTTTTGGCTAGCTTAAGGAGAATATTTCCAATACACAAAGTATTATTCGGGATCCTGGCCATTTCATCACCTGAAGTTGTGGTGGTCATTTTTCTACCTGGAAATATGTAATCAGATGGCCATCTATGTACCTATACAGAGATTAAGCAATAATATAATCATGACATGAAATGTATTGAATGCTGCTTTCTTTCTATTTATCCTGTCCTAGAAGGTTTAAAGACAAGATTTTCCATGTACGATTGCCAATTTTCTGGGTGCTCCTTTGACAGAAAGTATCTGCAGCTTAGCTCACAGCTGGGTCCTTCGCCTCTATAGTAAAGTGTATAGATTTATGGGTTACATTATGTTGTCCCTTCACAGAGGAAAGTTATTTTCCCCTGTCTGAAAACCAAGCGCATTTATTTTGAAAGCCCAGACTCTCTCTACTTCATATCCTCAGTATAACCATGCTGTAACTGCCCTTATGAAATAGGAACTTCCTTCAAACACGAGAGGAATTTCCCAAGTAAATTTTTAATTTCATTAATTAACCAAGCAAAAGCAAATCCACTGGTTGAAGAAGAACAGCTGTTTTCTGCAGCTTTTCCAAAAAGTGCTCTGGGAACAGGTGTAAAGAACTCTTTAAGTATCCCATTACTATAATTCTTTTTTTTTCTATTACTTATCACTTTTCTTTAATACTGTGTACTTGATAATCATGTTACTTCATTAAAGAGAGGTTCAACTTACTTCTTTCGTGGAGTGAGTAAGATATTTAGAGCAAATTGATTTTGTGCTGTTAGCACTTGGGTGGAAGGATTTGCTCTAATGAGTACCTCTCATGGCAACTCCTGTATCATAGCATAAAGTAGGTGGGCTAATCTCTAAAATACAAAACACTTCCTTCAAGAAGCCACATAGCAATGCATGAAGGAGACCCTTGAAATGAAAAATTCTTGCAGTGGGATGGTGGAAAAGAATGTTATAAGCTCAGAATTAAATTATTGTTGTAATGTGCTGTCCCAGACATCAAGGGTTTTTTAGGATACTTTACTTACTGAAGGCCCCTATGACACAGCGAAGTGGGTGCTACATGGCTTTTTTAGGGCAGATCATCAGGGGTGCTTGCATATGGTCGCATATCTGTGACTATGGCATATCAGCCTTTCACACTGGAGAGACTTCTTCCAAACTTTTCCCTTCTAGGAGGCAAAAATTATATGATAATTTTTACTTCTCTCCCTGCCAGAGGGCCAGGTGACAATCTTCAGGTGTACATGAGTGTGCTGCAAGAGTAGCCGTAGAATTTGACCCTCTTTTTTCCTCTGCAGGGAAGACAACATGGAGCGATGTCTTTTCCCATATTACAGCTGCATCTTTTATGCTAGCCCTATCTTATTGCATCTTTAAAGGGAGTGTCAGAGGGGTTATTTAACAAGAGGACGGATGGTAAAACTCCTAGGAATACCGTGACAACGCACGCAATTAGGTGTTTGTGGATTTAGGGTGATCCATCCACCTGCAAACTGAAAATTGAAAGTGCAAATGGCAGCAAGAACTTTACTAGATCCTAGTGCAGGCAGGTGAGCTTTGATGTCCCAATGGCAGCAGCTGTTACTGAGGGGAGCTCCTGCCCACTGTATTTAAAATATAATTAATTTGTTTTGTGATGGAATTAAGGAGGGGGTGCTGGGAGGGGAAGAGAGAGGGGGCAGACATGCTATTAATACCCGAAAGGTGAAGAAACACTGAAATTGCCTTTTCTTTTAGCATTCACTGTTCTAGAATAAGGGGAACCACCAAGAGATGATTGCTTGCTGGAGTCTGTCGGACAGCCTGAATCCTCAGCTGCAAGGCACCTTTCAGAGGCTTTCCAAGTACTTCCATTCAGCCAGATATTCTCATATGGCCCATAAAGTTTATACTGTCCCTCAGCCTGTGCACTGATGGCACATCACATTTTCATGAGACGAAAACTGTGGGCATTGTGTGGCTAATAGCCACTGTAAGTTGCAATGTTAAAGCTCTAAATTCTGTGAAATCTTAGATACAATTCTGACCATACCAAGCACAAGCTTGCAAACTCTGTTCAAAATATATTTGCAGTGCTGTGAGACCTACAGGCTCCATAGGTGTAGCCAGAAGAGGCTTGTATGTAGGTATTTGCCAAATAACTAGTGTTCAGCTGCATACTGAAAAACTGGAAGTGCCAAAGATGATTTGGAAGCCAACCAATCAATAAATGGTGCTCAGGTAAACACTTGTACCTAATCATTTATTCCCTTCAGACGTTGACAATAAGGAACGTTCTAATAATTACTCAATGTCACAGTCTCCAGGAAAGAAAACAATGGGCTGAGTTCATCCCTGGTGGAACTGTAGTTAAATTTGCCTTTTGCAGGTATTTAAAACATCTTTTAGGGAACAGCAAATTGGGTCTGGCATTGCATTTGTTCAAAGACTGTATGAGTAAGCCTTATTTCTAGCTGTCCTCTAAAGCCTCCTGAAAAATTGGCATGAAGTATCAGAGGTGTTAAATCATTAAATCTATTTCTAAACACATTACATCTATTTCTATAAACTTTCCCCAGTTCCTGTTTGTTTGTTTTTAATTTGAGTCCAAATTGAGATCCGGAATTTAATTTCTGGATCTCTGTTTCTTTCAGCAAATAATGATACTGAAGTTATGCTGGAAAACAAGTTGCAGTTTTATCAAAGCAATTTTGCCTGCATCTAAAGCCATGTTAACTAGAGCTTTGAAAAACACTTCTGGCAGGTCATTTACCTTTAGTCTTTCAGACTTTTGTTCAAAAATACGTTGTGGTGTTTTTGCTTGTTTGCTAACCGAAATTGTTTGACTCGTTTTTTCGAATTCCTGACAAATCAAGGGTCACTTGCAAGTTGCTTGTTTCAGTGGCATCCTTGATTGCCTTCTGTGATGTGTATTAGGAAGCCCAGGTCAGTGTTGCATTATTTTTGCTGTCTTAGTGGACTCTTGAAACTTTTATGGAAAAGTGGAAGAAAATGAGATTTCAAAGGAACGAAATGAATCCTGATTTCAGCACATGTTCCTAAAATGCTTCTGATATTTTTCACAACTTGCTGGTAATAAACACTACTAGTACAATCACTCCTGGAAGCTGAAAGAAAGAAAAGGAAATTCCAAGTTTTCATCCAAACATGTATAAGTATAAATTCAATCCTAACCAATGTCAGTTATTGCTTGATAATCCTTGTCCAGGCTGACAAGACCAGTGGGCCTTCAGTCTTTTGACTTTATTGATAGACTGTATTTAAGCCCTATTTCTTTCCTTTAATCAGCTAGAAGTATTATGAAGAATATATTATAACAAGGTATCGTTACCTACTCTTAGTAGGTACTGGGAAAAAAAAGTAAAAGGAGTATGAAGCTGGACAAATATATTTATTCTGAAAATCAGGATTTTGATATGGTAAATACACGTTGGGAAGGATGAGCTTTTAAATATACAACAGTGAGACAGCAGTTCATTTTCAGATCAATATAATACCCAGTGATGACAGTGGTAGTCTTTGCCTTGATTTCAATATTCAGTGAGTTGAATCTCCTGAGAAACACTTTTTCAACTCATGAAAGTGTCCTCCTGACATGTCTTTCCTGTACAGCTTTCCTGCTGTCTTTAAAGTGTGATATAGCTATGCAAACTTGGGATGGTATTTGAAATTCTACTGATGGTTTGGGGAGGGGTTTGCTTTTTTGGTTTTGTTCCAATCTTGACATACTTCTGTGTGTTATTGTAGCCCTCACTGATAAACTTGTTTACTTAAAAAAAGTTCTAACTTTTTTTTTGAGACTCGAGCTTTTAGGTTATTATTGTATGCATAAAGACAAGAGTTGTTCTGAAGCACTGAAGATATACTGAAAAAGGATTTAAAGGCAATAAAGAGCTGAGATCAGTGAGGCCATAAATAATTCCATCTTGAGGTTACTGAAAAGGGACATGTTTTGTGTAATCACAGATAGAGAGAATGGTTTGGTCACATTCACTCTTTTAACAAGTTCTCTACTGAATGGAAATGAAAATTGACATCAATAGAAAAAAACATTTTTCTAGAAAGCTCATTCTGATGTTCAAGTGCACTGGCAAACGTTGATTGCCATTGCATACTTTGTAAAACATTTGAAATACGTACTACAGTCTGACAAAGCCAACTCTTTAAACCAACCAAGACGTTTTCTGCTACTAGGATAATGTCTTTTGAGCACCTTGTTAGAAATCTTAAGCTGGTGTTTAATAGAATTTGAAGGAGCAAGCTTTCAGTCGTGACCCTCCACAACTCCAATCAACACCCTTGTGTTCCTCATTCTCCTTCAGTGCACCAAAAATGACCCATGTATCTATCAGTTTGGTAATTCTGTAGTATTGGACCAAAACCTGTGAGAAGTGGATTTAGATGTATCTTTGTTTTAACTCTTTCTGCTACTGTAGTCAAATATTCTGGCCAGCTATGGGCAAAGATACTCAACTTGTAATTTTGTGAGAACTGAGGTCAGGATTCTGTCATTTTTTGGTCCTCCAATTTTCTCTGCAAAGCCCAGGCAGGGACAGGAATGAGCCGTGTGGGAGACACTGCACCTACAGCTCCACCTGTTTGTGCTGAATTGGATCAGGATGAGAAAAGTCCTTGCTTATCTATGGAAAAAAAAGCTGAAGGGCAGTCTATTTCTCTCCTTCACATGCTGGTGCATAGGGTAGATGAGAACATTGAGCAGTTCTCATGGCAGAAATTGAGAAGGACCATGTGTGCGTGCTGCAGGCTGGGGTGTGTGCCAGGAGCAAGGAGACGTGAAAGCACATGGACAACCCAAACTTCCTCTAACGGGCAAAAGAAACCTTGCATGCTTGGATTATCACCACACAGTAGTTGTTTTGATTTTGATTTATTTAATATTTATTTATATTAAAATAGTTTTTAACTCCTCAAACAAGGGTTATTCCTTGGGGTATGACAGTACTAACTGGCAGAAGACATGATGGTGTCAGAGTAACTCTGTCTGTAGTAGGGACAATCGCCCTGTAATTACATTGGTGGAAGCACTCTTCCAGTTGAAATATTTAAGCCAGTATAAAATTGATGTGTGCTGGTATAACTTAGTTGGTTCTGTTTAAGCAGCTGGATAAGGAAAAGCCAGGGGCAAAGCTTCACTCTGCTCTTCAGGCTGTAGTGGTTGTTACAGCCCCCAGCAGCTGTTGCACACAGGCAACGGCAGCAGTCAAGGGACGGGGTGCTAGGGATCAGGTGTGCCAGACAGAGGGAAAAGTGTTTCCACACGGGGCTGACAGAGCTTTCTTCACCTGAGTAGCATCACCTGTCTAGGAAGAAGAAGTCAAAACTAAGACAGAGACAGAAGGGATCAAGATGCCAGCTACTGTTCCTCTTACAAAGTTTCGGTAGATGGAAATGAGCAACAATTTGACAGGACCCCAATCAAGAATAGTGGAAAGAAAAGGAATCTGTCTGACCCTTTAATCCAATCCCTGCAATAGATTCAAATAGCCATATCAGGGTAGGCATATATATACACACATATACGTATGCATATATCTTTATGTATGTATGTGTTTACCAATATAATTTTTCAATTGCTTATGGTTTACCAGACATACTGTAATGCCTCGGAAGTTATTGTTATGGTGTTCCTCCTAAAAAAAATGATTAGCCAACTTTTAAAATGTGTATTACCCAATATATTATAGGGGCTTCTGTGGAGCAATGACACTCCATTGCATACGTATGTGTTTCAGTAGCTTAAGAAACTGGATTATTTACCAGATGGAATATATATATATATATATAAAATTTCTGCCACTAGTCTTTCTGCATGTTGGATGAATTGCTAAAACGTGAAATGTAAAAGATGAGGTGGGATAAAATAGTCTGCATATACGCTCCACCTTTAAATATATAGTATATGCTAAAATACTGTAAAATCTCTTTGAAGTCTGTCATTATTTTGCATCCATTATTTTTAAATACTGACCCTTTTAACAGGATAAGATTAACAAACTCGTGATAGTGTCACTGACACTTGAGATATCTCTGTTTACTTTCTCCATGCGGAAGCATTGTGTATTTGTGTCCCATTCTGCGGCACTGTGGAGGGCTTCTCCTAAAAAGAAAATGGGCATCTCTTAAAAGAAAAAGTAACTGTTGTGGAAAAATAACGAAACCAATTTCTGAGAATTAAGAAGCATATCAAAAACCATGTAGCTCTTGTCTTAAATTGTTCAGCACAGTCTTACATTCTTCTGAGCTGTTCAGAAGGGAGCCATTTCCTCCTTGTTTTCTAAGTCTGAGCCCCTAAAGGTTGGGTAATGGATGAGAATAAAAACATTTTGATGATAAGAGGTTTACAATGGGATCATTGTCAGATTTGTACCTCGAGGGCTCTACTGGGGGCCATTGTCATGCCTGTTTCCTTTCTGCTAATGAGTGGATCCTGGTTCTCGCTGAGGTATAGTGAGAGATCAGTGTAGCTACCCAAGAGCTAGCAGTGGCTCATCTTTCTTGTCAGCCTTCCCGTACTCACTGTGACAAAGTGAAAGGCTTTGGAAAAACCAGACTCATTCAGTGTAATTGAACTAAATGGATAATAGGACACTTATTAGAGCATTAAACAGAAGAATACTCTTTGCCGGCTTTTGCAAAGACTACAGCTCTTTGTCATTTTATAATAGACATTCACTTAGGAGTCTATTCTTTTTTGTGTGCAATGGGATTTTTAAGATGTCTAACTCCCATCAATATTAATGGGAGTTGTGCAAGTAAACCCTGGGAATTCAGAAAAATAAAAAATGAAACCTTTGTGTTTCTGAGAAAAATGTGACCAAAAGCCTAGAATAACTCAGAGTCTGTAGTTGTTTGTTTCTATTATGGGACTATCTTGGAGGTGGAAAAGAGCTCAAATTATAAATAAAAGCCAACCATGTAAGGACAAATTCTGTAGTCCCAACTTAGCCTAGATAGTAACTTGCCCTTTAGACAACCTAAATCTGTCCAGTTATCTCAGCTTTTCATGGAGTAAGAGGGAACTCGGAATAAAGCAGTCTAGTTCAGTACAATCCTCCTGCTTCCCAGTCTGAAATCTTCATATACACTTCTTACCTTCTTGCTCTATTGACATCAGTCAGAGAGATACTTTTCAACATGAGGAATCAGGTGTGTGTTTTTATTCAATGTTAATGATTTGTGAATACTGGTGATGTCATCTTTCCAGTTCAGCTCTGCATGTAATACTCAGTTTATAGCTTATTGATGTCTTTTATCCTTAAAATGCTTTGCAAATGTTAAACCAGATTCTCTTGTGATTTAATCAATGCATCGGCATAACCCAGAGCTAGGTGTGAAATCATTAGAGTTCACAGCACTTGTAAATTAGGTAAAACCAAGAAGAGATGATTACTCATTAGCATTTATCTTATGGAGAAGGTATTTCAGCTGGACACTGCTGTTAATATCAAAACTTACATGATGAGACCAACCTTGCAGTAAAAGAAGCCCAACTTCTAGTGTTTTTTCACCCTGCCATTTCTCTTGTTTTATAGGTGGAAAAACTGAGGGAGGAATATGGCTATGAGTTGCTCTAGTCCAGAAAGCAAGTGGAAGTTGGGAGCAGAGTTAACATTCAGTTACCACTGCTGCCCTTCACTAAAGCACCTCTCGGTCTTTCAGAGTAACTTGCTTCTTGTGAACCCAGCTGGCAATTAAAATGAAAGTATTGTAGTGAATAAGGAACTGGGGAGAAAGGACAGGTAATGTAGCTCTGCATTCTCTTTTCATTAATACATGGAAAAACAGAGATTTGTCTGGCACAGGCTGCGGCCTCACTCTGTTTGGAGTCTTTGCTTAGTTGCTACAGTAGCTGAAGAAATGTCCTATTTGTGCCTCATGGTTTTCCTTATGAAGTTGGTATAGTGCTTCCTGTATTTGCTTCACACTTATAAAGGAGTAGGAATTTTCCCCTCAAGGTATTTTTCTGAATGGAGCAGTACACGCCTGCTCACAGCGGCAGTGAAACTTCAGTCCTTTGGGGTCACCTGTGGCTGCGCTGATGGCAAGCATAAAACCTGTTTTTTTTCAGCCAATGAGTTAGTTTTTCTATTAGTTGTTTAAACCTGTCTCAAATAAGCAAGCCCTGGTTTTGAAAAAATAGATTACTTAGGGAAGCAGCTAAATGTACACTTAATAGGCCCAATTCCCATCTCATTTACCTTCATGTAATCAGAAACAAACTCATCTAATGCAGAACAGAATCACATCAAAGTAGAACCAACCTGATAGGAGAAATCAACCCGTTACATTTGGGGATCCTCCATTATGTTTTCTTAAAGACAGGCAGTTGCCTAATAAAACTGGTACCGTGTTACTGAAAATTATGCTTTAGGAAGACTTTCAGCGAGGTGGCTGTTCCTTTTGATTTATTGGGTATTTGTACTGAGGTCTTTTGAATGCCTGAAATAATCCTCTATTTATTTATTTTTTTCCTAATTGAGAACGTTTCGGTTGCCTTCCACTAGATGGCTACACGGAAAGCAGTTTTGCAGGGTGTAGAGGCAGGCAGCCCTTAACGTCTGCAGAAAAGTTATTTGGTATTTTTTCCATTTCTTTTCTGATTCAGTCTCTGACTACGTGATGCAGCTGAGCTTTCCAAGCCTAAAACTCCTGTTCAGTGGGGGCTGGAGGAAATCACTGCCTTGGAAGAACCTGCAGCAAATCAAACAAGATGATCCGTTTGATCCTGGTTTCATTCAGCACCACTTTGCATGCCAAGGCCACGCTCAACTTGTACGTCCCCACCAGCGGATTGAAGGAATATCCTGAGTGTTGTGTGTAGCAGACCGTAACGCGGGCCCCTGTTAAGTAGCAGATACAAAGCTAGGTGTAGCCTTGCACAGGTTATGCTGTGCAGGCTAGTTGGCCGTAGTGCTGTAGCAATTAATTCTGTGCCCAACTTTATCACCTGCAGTACCACGGTGATCAAGCGCAGGTGTGGGCACATGACTTTGTTTTCCCCAAATTAGTCAGAGCACCTTATTCCAGCTTTCCACCAGCTGTAGGAGGACAGAGAGTACCTGCTTGGGTACAAAAAGCTGCTAGGATCACACTCTCTTGTCAATACATTCTGAACGTATTTAAATGGGGAGAGTGAACTTATGCTAGGTCACCATTTTGACTTATGTGGCAGTGGTGTTTTTGATCTTGGGGTAGTAAGCCCAAAGATGCTGCCTTGATGGATTTTTCTGGAACCAACTTAGTTCTAAGGGCATGAATATTGGATAGTTTTAACTGGGATCAGTGAGATGTGGCAGGTAAGATTTCTGTTGTTTCTTTTAGTCAATTGCTGTGCATGGGAAATTTCTCCTAATTATAACAACTTGTTATTTGGGGTTTTGGTGTTTTTTTTTTTTTAAACTCTGCCTTTCCTTATTGGTCTGCAGTACATGCAGGAAGTATCATTATTTGTGTTTTATAAATTGGGCAATGGAAGCATTCCTCAGTAAGATGACTTTCTTAAAGCCTTCCAACCTGACTGTGGCAGACCTGGGAAGAACAGAGGTAGAAATCGCATGAATCCCAAAAGAGCTGTGGGTGTGAGGAGACCAAACTGCGATGTCTCAAGAGTTTTGGTTCAGGGTTTGGCTGGAGGGAGTAATGTAGCTAATGTTATTGGAAAAACTCTTACTGACTTTATTGGCTTTACTTGGGCAGCTCAGGGTGCAAACATGCAGGCACCCTAGAGCAGGCTTTTTTTCAAAGCCCTATTTGACCCTAAACATAGTGTTGAATTTGGAATTTACTCTCCAAAAAGCTAAGGATACAAATAGTAACCCAAAAATGAATTAATCTAGAGCAATGGATACTGTATTGTAAACAAAAAAACACTGTGAAAGAATGGAAAAATCCTGCTTAACCTTTGTGACCCACTTTTTCCATGTTGCATGTAATATTTTAAATCTAGACAATCAGCTACAAGTCCATATGCGAAATATCACATATCAGTCTCAATTCTGATTTATGTTAACCAAAGTTTGGCCGTATCATGAGGCTTGACTCTCCTTTGTCTATTGCCCTTTCTAGCAGCAACAACAGAGCTGAAACTCTCTTTACAAGCAAAATTGTTGGTGGGTTTTGTGAATTTATCCCCCCCACGCACTAGATCTTTCTACTCTTCGCTTTCTCTGTCTCTGAATATTACTATTTCTATTGTGTTTTAAGATATAAGTCTCAGTCAGGATATAATCCTCTGTTCTTTTACTGTAAATTAGTACAGTATTTTGTGTGGGAACACATGTAGGTGTAGAGATAGAAATAGTCATCTTTAAAGTTCACAAAATGAGTGTAAGTCAGACTTTTCTACAGTTTAATTTTAAAACATTTATGAAGGACAACCTGCCGTTTTTCTTGCAGCTTCAATTATGCTGTGTGGGAATATAGTTCTACTGTGCCAGTGGTTTCTGATATATCCATTGCTTTAATGAAACTCCATTCTGTAGCTTACATACAGCTAGGGAATAAGGGTAAGAACAGAGAAGTGCCTACTGCATCATCCAGTTCTGTGCGCTGTATGAAATTCTGTATATAGGAAACTTGTGGTCGCAGTTAAGGCAGTTCTTGCACAAACTCTAATTTGTATTTTATCAGTGGCCATGATTTAGCACAGCCAGCAAGTGTCTTGGGGTAGAGAATGGTGATGCTGTGGTAGGAGGGGGACAAATCTGGAGTGGTGCATGCACAAGTGACAGAGAGCGCCCACACTTCAACAGCTGTATTTTTCCCCCAGTTTACCAGGACAGCTGAGACTTGCTGCTGCTTTTGCTATCAATTCACCTAACGCACTCTTCTAGCCCACCAGTACAATGTCAGTATCTCAACTGCTTATGTTTACCCTAGTTTATCTTTTCAGACTTGTCAATAACCAAGGACTCTGTATGGTCAACCCCTGCATTACTTTCTTCTTAGATGGCAGGTAGTACACCTTTCATGTAATTCCTAGGGCAGCCCTCTTCCCACTGCAAGGATACTTTTGCTTAGAATATGAATTGGTATCTATCTTTAGGAACCAAGTGTAGAAAACAAGACACAAGTTGTACTTCATGTGTAAGTTAAAGTCAGTATTTCAAGGAAAAATTATGTTCGTGGATGGGATCCTCAGTTTCCACGCAGGAATGTTTTGAAGAATCAGATATATAGAATCAATATATCAATTGTGGCATCTCTAGCATTTGTAAGTGTTAGCCCTACAGACCTCAGTCATAGTTGCGAGGCACCACATAAATGTAGAGGATTAATTCAGTCCCTCTCCTCAAGCCCTTGCCCACCTTGTGAGGTTCAACTTTTCAACAACTGTAGGTTCTCAAGTTCTTGTACTTACAAGAGGGTTGAGGGGTTTTGTTGAATGAACTGCTTCTGTGTACATTCACACTGGAGAAATAAGACAATAAACAGGAGATGAAAATGACGGGGACATAAAGTGAGGGGATGCTACTGGAGGATAGAGGGTTATAGGTTGGAATACTAGGTTTTTGTTCCTAGCTTCATCAGTGCATCCGTTGAACCACTTTGGGAGTCACTGCACCTCACTTTGCCTCAGCTGCTCCATCTATATGCACCCATCCTAAGCCACTTCAAAATCAGATAATGATAGTATAAGTGTGAGTTGTTAATACTGAACACAGACAGTGATGTTGCTAAACTCTAAAATAATTTTGTTCACCTTACCAGTTCATCTCGGAATTACTGGCATGGTAAATCTCTTTATTCCATGACTAACTTGCAATATCTGGAACTGAAACATGTAAAAATTGTTACTTTTTCAGCTCTGGCTCACAAAGACGCTAAATACACAATGACTACACCTACATTTCAGATCAATATTGATCTGCAACAACAAGGCTAGGAGTTAAAGTGCTCTTGTCTGTTATGCAGAGACAGTTAACTAGAATGAAAACTCAGCTTTAAATAAACCAATGCCAGACAAAAATCTTGATTTCTCTAAGTCTCAACTGTGTTGCATGGAGGAGCCGAGCAGCACTGCTACCCTGCCAGAGGAGTCTTCCCATGTTGGTGTGGAGGGCGAGGAGCTCCGAGCTGCACTGCTGACTTGCATGGATGGAAGCCAAGAGAAGCACCTGCACTAATTCTTGCTAATTGCCTCCTAGCAGGCACCGGCTCAGCACGGGCTGCTCGGGAAGAACCAGCTTCAAAAGCCAGCTCCCCTGGAAAAAAAAAAAAAAATAAATTCTGCAGCAATTAGGAGATGGTCACCCAGACATGAAATTTGTATTCACTCGCTAACAGTAGTCATGGTTAGATTCCCCACAACCTCTCTTCACTTCACATACATTCACAGGCAATAGAGAGGCTAGTCAAAGCTTGTTGCTCTGACAGTGATTTTTCCACTGCCTCTATGTTTTCCTCACTGCACGCAGGGGGCTGCTGTGGGAGAAACATGAATGCAATCAGCGGCTGCACAACATATATTGGGGAATACTGCCAGGGCAGCCAGTTTTCCCTTCACTTGTTGCAGCTCTGTGAGCAGAATCGTAATCTGCATGTAGGTGTGGAAAAAAAGCCCGACAACAAAACCTACAGTGATAAAATAATGGAACTCACAAAAGCCAGAAAATTCAGAGCTAACACTGACAATCCTGCACTCCCTGTGCAGCTCAGAGAGCCAAATTATCTCAGCTAATGCAAAGGGATTTCAGTGACGCTAGGAAGTTCAAATACTCTTTCAACAGATACTTGCTGTTTAAAGAACCTCCACCGAAATGCTTGCCTACTGATTAGTTAAATTTGACAAGCAGCTTTTGTTCCTATTTCTGTATTGCTTTTCATCAGCTTAGTGTATATCCCTCGTGTTACTTTACTGTCGTGTTTTGATAACTTCATTCCTTTTAGCCTGCCTAGTCCCCTTGTTCTGCTTCCAAGCCCCCAGTTTCCCAAATTCCTTTTCAGTCTGTCTTGCAGCACTAGACAAATGCTTTCGTTTCCATAGGACTCTGCTGCTCTGTGTTCAGTGTTGTTGCTGAAGCTTGGAATGGTTATTCTGCACCCAGGAGAGGGGAAAACAGAAATGGGTGGAATTTTTCAAGTCTTCTGAAAAAGTTTACTTTGAATATCGTGCTTTCACTGTTTTGTCCTAATTTATCCGAGACTCTAAGTCCCACTCTTGCTTATTTCTGCTGTTACTTACTAATTCTCAACACAGGCCACAATAAGGCTGGTGGTGTACAGTTTGACTAGAAGCCAGAACTCTCTACAATAAAATCTGTAGCTTATCAGATTCAGAGATATTAAGGTAAACTGCAAAGTTTAAAGACTCTCTTCCTGTTTTAAGTCTGGTTGGGTGAATTGGAACCTCTCTGCTGTTTTATGTAGGCATCAAGATGGGCTTTGTCTGTCCACATTTAGACACCTAAATTTTCTACAGTTTGAGATACGGTTGGGATTCCCCATCTAGTCAGCAGCAAGAAATCAGTGTTACTGAAGTACAATGACTCACGTAAGGTAGATGTCTAAAAGAAATTTTGCTCTGTGAATGTCTGTTTCTCTCCACTGCCCTTAAAGGATCCACCAGATCAGGCAAAGACAGTTCGTATTAAACCTCTGCAGCCTGGGGAGAAGAGTGCTGCTTTTGGCAAAGCACAAACTGCACCATTTTTCTGGCATGTGTCCCTTACTGCGCATTTCCTCAACAGCTTTTTCGTGTGTGCGCCTCTATTATAACCTGTTTGGTTTGGCCCTGTTGGAGACTGCGTTTTCGTTAGGGAGTGTAAGATGTAAGCTTTACTTACCTTTTTTCTAACTTCACAGTGAAATAAAACTATGGTGGAAGACCAGAAAACAAATAAAGATAATTCAGTGTTTAATATCTTTCATCCTACTGAAAGTAAGTTGTTCACGAGATTTAGATCTAAATGCCATTCTCTCTGGAGCAAGGCAACTCTTTTCCTATAATGCGGTAATATGCAATGATGGAGAAGACTTTGCCATCCAAATTAGTTTGAAACTTAGCAAGAGTATAATTATTCCAGTTGCCACGTACCCAGCGGTGTGCATTTCTGTGATTCAATCCAAGCTCAAGTTCCCAGAATAGATGAACATTTGTGGATTAACACACAGACATGCAGACACACACACATGTGCTACAAAGGCTAGAGCTCTGCAAATAACTTGTTTGCTTCTCAAAGTGCCAACAAACTACAAAAAAGAATAGTTTGGAGTAAAAGAAATCAAAGCAACTTTAATGCCAAGATGATGCTAATTTTCTTCCAGGTTAAGAGGAGATATTTTAGTCAAAACAATGTGAAACATCTGCAAGTAACTTCACGTTTTCATGATTAAATTTACTGCCAACAAAACAGTAAACCACTTCTGAACTAAATAAAATAAATTCTATTAGGAATTTGCTCTAAAACAATTTAACTGTAATCAGCACTTCAGTCAATGTGAACTTTTGTTTCTTAAATGAAAAAATTAGTAAAAATAATCTACTGTGTTCATGTTGCAATCAAATTGCAACACTTGACTTGGAGAGATCTAAACACAGAAAAGGAAACCCAAATAGCAACCAGAAGTAAAAGAGGGCAAGGAAAACTTCTGAGTTTGAATTTTATGGCCAGGGAAAGATTAAAAAAACATGTAGTAAATGCTACAAAATATGTGTTTCTCTACTTTCACCTTGGCGCATCTTACTATCACCGTTCTGTTACTGCAGTGTGTGAACAAGCACGGTGTGTACAAGGCAGGGATTGAGCCGTGTTTACATCAAGCAGTAGCCTGGAGTATTAATTAGTCTGAGGATCCCCAAGCATCAGCTGAGGAGCTTATAAGCCTCCTTTATGGGAGTATAACGCTTCATGAGGGAGGTGACCTCCTGTGGCCCGTTTCCCATGGTAGGCCAGAAAGTGTCCTGGAAAATGCTCATTAGCACCCTGTCTTTGCTTCCCTCATTCCTGCCCTCACATGTTTCATCTTTCCCCAAAAAGGTGATGGTTATGGACAATGGCCAAAGCCATCTCTGGCTCACTAGAGAAAGGTATCTGTCCTGTAAGGTTGCTTGCAGTGGGCGAGGAGGCGCGTAGGCTCACGGTGAACAACTGTGGCTGTGTGTGTTCCTGGGATGTCATTCAGCATGCCCTCAAATCGTAGCCATCCTTACTCATCCTTTACTCTGCTTACTTGGCTTTAGTTGCGTATGCAGGTAGATCTGCTGGAGATTGACGAGGCGCTTACTCCGAACAAACAGTTTGGGGGATCTGCTTTTCACCAATGTGTATGATAGATAAATTAATTGATGCCTCTCACACCCCTCTTCTCTTTCTGGGGGGAGGAGGCTTAGAGGAAGGTCAGGGGAGGAAGAAAAATGAGAAGAGAGATGCTGTGAGAAAGTTCTGAGGTTACTTTTTCCTGATTATTATTGGAAGCAGTTAAGCCTTTAAAAAGGAAGAGCTGCTAGGTGATCAAATAAAAATAATATAATAGACAGCAATGTAAGTGCATGTATAGTTAATCTAAATTGATTTAAACTGACAGAAGGAAGTAACAAATGCTTGGTTCCCTTGAAAAATAGGTTCTATGTATTTTCTTCATGAGGAGAAGGCTGATATCTTTTAAATTTTAATGTTGTTTCATTTTGCAGAGTTCAAAACGTGTCCTTATATTTGGCAGATGGAGTAATAGAAAGGTTTCTTTCCATGTCTTCATGAAAATAGTTGTTGAATAGCAATCAGAAGAGTAGAGTTTAATGTAAAGTTTTGAGGAAATGAAAGTACTGATGATCACCTCAAAATTGTAAATAACCTCTTTGCAAGATGATATGATCAACAATCTGTGCTTAATTGATATGGGTTAATAAAAACAAAATAGTTGTGACTTTACAGATGTTTTTGGGATTAAAAAAAAGCAAATAGCTTTAGGTAAAAAGTTTTCAGAGCAAAATTCATATTTTCCCTTTTTGATAAAGTTGCAATTTCAGGGGAGAGGAGTTACATTCCACAAAGAAAACTAAAACCTAATTTCTTATGAAAAATAGCTTCAGTTATTTTCTTGTAATAGTTCTTAGCTGTTTTGGTAGAAATAGCTGTATTCAAAATATGTGAGACATTAAAAAAATAAAAAATTAGACAACATGAAAAACATTGAAAGATGTTGATTTACAGAAGACTATATAAAATCCTCTTCCTTTGAAAAATTATGGCCAGCTGTATTTAGTACCCTTTAATTATGTATTTGATCTGGTATGTCATTTATCCATCCTGTTTTCCCCAGCTGATTTCTAACTGAGCAGCTCTAAAGCATAAATTGGTAACTGGGTCAGCTACATTTTTGGTGTGACTTGAAAGCGAGAATAAGTTTTCCTCCCTAAGGAAAGTTTGGAATGTATTTCATTTTGGCCATTAGAAGAAGTCCAAAGTGAAGGAATCAAGCAGGAAAACACATAAAATTTACGTTTTGTGGAAGAGTTTATATAGGACAAGGTAAAATGATGTTTGCATCACCACAACTACTAGTTATTCCGCATGTCAACACTCTTCGCTTTGGGTGAGGAAAGGTCCTACTACTGGTGACTCTGGGGAACCTATTCCAATACGTAGGCAGCATTCAAAGAACATTCAATCCCAAGAAAAATGATGTGACAAACTACCGTTTACTGCCTTGAGAAATTCACCCTCCCATGCCCAAGGTTTGTAAACTTTCACACCAAAGCTTTTTCTCCATCAGCGATGAGGAAGATCCTTCTCAGAAACACCATAGTTTCTTCTCACAACTGGCAAGAGGATTAAAAAGACAAAATGATGGGGCTGACCAGGGCTCCAGCAAGACAAACAGAGAAAAGCAAAAGTCAAGGAGGTCTTATCACACAGTGGGCTTTTGATGGACCATTGGTCTGTTCTTGTGTTTTAAACCTTGCACCTTGCCTGTTCAGGAATCAAGTAAATTTAAAATAAGGAAACAGGTACTGACACCTTAACAGAACAACATTATGAAAAGATTTCCTCTTTCTCCTCTTCCCTTATATCCACAAATGTCAGAAGCATGAAGTTTTATAACTTGAACTGTGAACGCAAGTAAACTCTTGTTCTCACTGAGGTGGGCTGTGAGCTGGTTGAGTGCAACATGTTTTAGGGCATGTCTCAGGAGCTTGTAACTCCTGAGCCACAAGATGCCTCCAGCCCACAGGATGCTTCAGGGAGATGCTTCCTTGCTGCTGGCTTTCGCTGGATGCTGTTTCTGCAGTGATCCCACCTAGGCTCATCTCACCATGGGAGCAGAGCCTTTCTCTTCTGTGATTATCTTTATCTTCATCGGTTCAGGCTTATTAAGTTTATTCTGGCTTGTGAGTGTTCATTAAGCCTTAGCTGGCTGCTTTAAGAGGTAAAAATGATTTTCTTTCTCATGTGGAAAGGGCCAATTAATTGTGAGGAGAAGCTATCTGCTCCTACTGGTCCTTGGTATTTCACAGACAGTCACTTCAGCCCCTTCAAAACAGAGACTTGGGCATAGCACTGTAAAATAATTCACACCTCTTCTTGCAGTTCAACTGAATTAAACCTGAAAATGTAACAAAACCCAAATAGATATAAACTGTGAGGGAGCAGGGAACTGTCCAAGTGATGTCGGCCCCAAAGTGCCTTTGTTTGGATATTTCTCGTGCTGACGTTTCTGCCCGCTTACATAAGCTAGACGACACTGCTGCAGAACAGATGAAGCATCTGTCTTGGATATTTATAAAAATGCCACTTTTGGAAAAGTGTGATTAGTTGTGGTTTTGGGTTGTTTTTTTCTTTTTGTATAAGTAGAGAGGCTGGATGTGAATCACTGGCTGGGCTGTCCCAAGCCTGCAGGTGTTCTGGAATGGACATGGGACGTTTTCAGTCTCTGCTGCCGAGTGTGGTGTTGTTGAAGGAGGCTCTGAAAACCCTGCCTTCTGTGAAAGCTTTGGCCTGGGGCCTTGCCTCAACAGCAGGACTGTACTTCTCATCCTCCTGCCTGTCACGGCAGTGTGGATGTGATGCCAACAGCGCAGGCACATCCCCGCTTTTCTCTCCGAGCTTTGCTCCCAGTATTGAGTAGAAGATGTACTACTCCTAGTTAAGAACAGGCTGGGGCTCTGCTGGAGGGAGTTTGACAGAACCGGGTAAAGCACAGCCAGCTTTTGAGCTGGGCAATAAGAAACATCTCTGTTAAGTTCGACTTCTCTCTGTTACCTTCTTAGTGGGGCAGCACAGCATCTCAGCTGGGTGTGCAGCTCCTTCTCTGACATCCTTACTCATCTTGCACACACATCCTCTGCACAGCCACAGAGCTGCCTGGTGTTAGTTGGCACAACCCAGGAATAGATGCAGCTGCTGGTGGCCTGGAGTTTGATGGCAGAGACTGCAACCATTACCTTTGCAAATAGGTAATGGTGCTTTAACACACTTGAGTTCGTTACCACCCCAGAGCCTTCTGAAGGGGCTTTGCAACTTGGATTTCTTCCAAAGTCTGAAAGGCGAATGCCTCTTACAGTAACCCTGGGATGATGGACGTGCCTTTGCAAAGAGCGTGCTAATACTGATGGGGCCAGAAAATTGTACTCGCTGAGTGCAAGTTTCCTAAGGGGTCAAAATACCCTCATGGCTCTCATTACAAATGTCCAGAAAGCGAGGAGACAACAGCTGCCATCACTAAAGACGAAGCAATGCCAGTGCAGTGTGATGCTCGAAGGCGCTAGGAAAAATAGGCCTTTATTTTCTGGCCCAACACAGAAACTAGAAGTGGCTCATTTGACTTTATCTGTCCTGACAGATACTTTTGCTCATGGTGAGCGCATCACTGTCCTCTTCTACAACACTTTGTGGTTTTTGTTTTGCTGTAGAAGCTGAGCTATTGCTTGATAAGTCTAAATCAGTGAATTGTCACCATTTTCCAATTGCAGTCCCCTAAATATTTTCCAGTGGCTGTGCAGCCTGTTATCTAGGTATTTAAGTGTATTGACAGCAGGCTCGCTTCCCTATGTGACCTGTCATGGACCCCTTAGAAGCTGTTCTTACTCTGCGGGGATATTTCCACCGCAGGTTGAAAATTGCAGGTCTGGATCATTAATGTCCTCCCAGCTAAATCTGTAGCGCTCTGCGGCGGCATACACGGGCTAGATGGCAGTACAGCCTGCTGATGTGGTGTTACCTTGCTGCTGTGGGGCAGCTCCCCCCTGCCGCACGCAGAGGATAAAGGCATCCTCCAAGCATCCTTTTCCTCCAGATTTTGCAGCTGCTGTGCTGGGATGAGATGCGTATCTCACTTCCTCCACAATATCGGACTGGAGGAGAAGGGGAAAATGAGGACATGTGCGTGCCTTCTCCATTATCCTCCAGGCACAAGCTGGTCCTCCACCAAAATCCATCCCGCAGTGGTGGATTTGGGACAGGTGCCCACAAAATCCAGGGATGCCAAATGAGCTTAGATTGGTGCCCAAAACATCCCTGTTGGAAGTAACCCAACGTGTGACAAAGAAGATCCAAGTGCCCCAGCAGGGAGGAGGCTGGACACAGGGGACTCAGCAGGTAACTCCACTGCAGCTGCTGCCAGAGGCACAGGTCACCTCTGAGGCAGGCGACGGACCTACCTACAGGCACTGGTAGGACAATGCTCACGGTTCCTCACCCTACGGGTTCTTGGGGCTCCTCTGCCTTTTTTACGACACCCTTTTTCTTTTTGGTCTCTCACAGCAGGGCATTTTCTGGTGTGAACGTGACAGTGATGCTTTCATTACTGTTCTTCCTCCAGGGGTATCAGTAGAAGTTTTTGTAGCTTACCAGTTTTTATCAAGGTAAGGAAGTGAGTAACACCTATTCCCCCAAATACTGTACCATATGTATGGCGTACCATACTTCTAGGAACTGGTCTTATATCCCAACAACTTCAACGTGACAGATACACATATTTCAACTAAGTTCATGTTTATGTGACCCCCTAAAAGGCAACTTCGCAAAACTTGTAGCAGCAACATACGCCTACAGCTGTGCACAGCCTTCAACTGGAGCCATCGTTTATTAGCTCCCCTGAAAATAAAACCTGTCAAGACCACACTGGTAATCGTATTCCTGACTTTCAAGAGAAAATGGGGAGCACTGCACTCTTGGTGATGAGATGAAAGCTTCAGCAGGAATGTGAAAGATCCAAAGAAAAAAAGACTGAGTAAATTTTGATTTACAGCATGGCCTCTTTTCCCTGTACAGCCTGCTTAGTGGCTATCCAGTGGCTTTCTGATATTCTCTATGTGAAATCTGCATTGGTAAAAAAAAAAATACCACCTGACTAGGTAAAAAAATTAGTCATGACCTGATCTGAAGCTAATTGAAATGAGTGAAAAGGCTACAGAATGACGCTTTTGCAAAGACTGAATTGGGTTTTGGATGGAGCTCTAAAGGGGCCAGTTGTGTGGGAGATGTTTTACCTGCTGTGCTTTCCTTTTTTTTTTTTTTATTTGGTCTCTGACCTGCCGGAGCCCAGTGGTGGAATTTCAGATGCAGCACGGTTGCCATCTCCACTGGCAGGCAGAGGATATTTCTGAGTCCACCCACATAAAATCTGCACTGGCGAATGTCTCTGGATGTTTGCATGCACACATGGAAACAAATACACAGGCTGCGTTAAAAAGCGTCGCTGGGGTTATAAAGTCAAATGAAGACATAATAAAAGGCAAAACGAAGGCGGTATAATTCCGTGTCACTGTTGTATACTCAAGGGCATTTTTGTGACTTCTTAATGGTACATTTTTCAACCTTAATAATGTCCTTTTAATGCATTTATGAAATCGCCTAAGGTTTTTCACTAGCAAATTAAAACAAAACAAAAATCCCATTGCTCGGCATTGTGTTGACACTCAGTTTGATCATAAACAGGGATGAAACTTCTTGATCTACTTTTCATGGCTGGTTTTCAAGGGGGGTGAGCTCTCCTCAGTCCGATCTCATCCTAGAAGACAGTGTCACACACTTTTTCCTTTCTTGTTCCCATCTCTGGGTCACCAGTCTTTGTCTCTTAGCCATCTCCACCTAATTTTCGTTTCCCAGTGTGTATTAGTCATATTTTCTGCACACCTCAATGCAGTCACAGGCTGCTTCTGAGCCCCAGTTCCCACCTCCTGGTTCCTCAGCCAGTGTCTTCTCCCACCTGGGTTTCCAGTCACACTGGATAACTGTGCTCCAGGCTGCTGTTTCCAAACACCTTTCCAGAGATCTTTCCTTAAACTTACAGTTTTAGGCAATGTACTGCTTAATGTCCCCTGCATCAAGCTCAGTGAGGATAAAATAGTTAAAGAAATAAGCTGTGAAGCCTAAGAAGAGTCATGTGCATGTACAAACTGATTTTTTTTTTAATGGTCTTGCAACTTGCCCAAATTTAGCCAAAATTTTATGTTCCCCACAAAAGGTTTTTCCTTCATTGAGCAAGCTGTCTCCCATGAATTTCAGGATACAAATCATAAGGAAGAATGTGTTTCTCAAGAAAAGGAGCACTAAGTTTGTGTGTTTACTTTTACTGGGGTAGGGCTACATCTTTTCCCATCATTTTGTTTACAGGAAGAGTGGATTCACTTGGACTGAAATGAAATTAAACAAATGCAAACACCCTGCAGCCCGTCTCAGCTTGATAACCGGAATGGTAAAATTCACCTGAAATGCTTCAAGTTAGGCAAAGTTATAAGCAGAGAAAACAGGCCTCGCAGTATTAAATCTCAGCTGACGTAAAATTAAGTGGTGCTATCAGCTCCACCTATAAAGTTACCATATCACAGAGTCAGCGGAAAGTGAAAGGGGAAACCCAAACCAAAACCCAGTACAAAAGGAAGGAGCTTTAATAGCTTAGAAAAATAACAAGGTCTCTACTTGGGCAGTTTGGGAGTCTGAGGAGATAATGCTGGATTCTTTCTTTTGCCAGCTGTGTAACAGAGCTGAGAGAGAAAATTGATTTTTCATGCAAAATATTGAGTTGCAGTTCACTTGTAATTTAATTTATTGTTTTTGTACTCTGCACATAATTTGTTAGGGCCCTCTCCTATCTCTATAACATTGTTGGAAAAGGTAATATCGAACAGTTTGCTAGCAATATTAATTTGCTATATTATAGGGCTTTCTCTTATCATCATTACTATTGTTTCCAGGCCATAAAATGTAACTGGTGTGTGAGCATGCAAGTATTTGCAGGCTGGGAAAGCGCTGCATACTGCTAGGACACATCGGTCACGCAGGTAGGTGGTATACCCACAACATCTCCAGGCTAAGGATTGTGTCACAGCTTGTGTGCAAAACTGGGTTTGGGTCCTTTTTTTTTGCATTTCCCTTTTTCCCCAGTTCTTAATGCTTTACTCCTGCCCCCCTCCTCCTTTTTATTCCTTTATTTATTCTAGAAACTCAGGAATGTAGGGTTGCAAAAAAACAAATTTTTCAAGGTTTGTGTCTGTTTGACACGGGCTTTTAGAGGAGTTAGATATTAAAGAAAAACAGATAACGCCCCCCAAATTCTAAAGCTGAGGAACCCCCTCTTGAATTGCCAGGTGGTTTGCAACGTGTGGATGAAAAAGACGGTACAGGTGATACAGAGCAGCCTTCTGCCACCTTTACCCCAGAAGACATCTCCTCCAGCTGGTGGTGGAGCCCCTGAGGTGTTCTTGTATCTTCTTGGTGCAAACGAGCCAGAGGAGCCGGGGAGAGTTTGCGTCCCCAGGAGGTAACTGGGCTCTGGTGTTGACTGCCCGCTCTCAAGCAGAGGCGGGGACCAATGGGCCGACCTGCTGTGGC
Organism: Scopus umbretta; assembly: GCA_013400535.1. NCBI lineage: Eukaryota > Metazoa > Chordata > Aves > Pelecaniformes > Scopidae > Scopus > Scopus umbretta. The sequence continues at coordinate 429 of VZTL01072456.1, read as the reverse complement.
TGGTGTTCCCTGTGAGTCCAGCTTAGTCACCTGATGTAGACTGAAGTGCCGACCTGAGAGGATTTCCAGGGATACCCTAAGGACAGTCTGTCTCTGGCATGGTTTTTTTTTATAGTCATGAAAGTTAAGCTCTGTCTCTGTTCAAGGGAAGGTCTGCTGCTCACCCAGCTTCTTGGAAGTCTCCCAGAGCATGTAAAATACATGCTGCATGGGGCAGGCTGCCTTCAGCACCAGGGGCAGGCTGTTCTGGGCACCATATCATGATGGTGGCCTGTTGAATTGGTAGGGGTGGTGACTGCAGTTTCCTTTTTATCTGGATTCAACAGCTCCATCTTTCAAACCCAGTCATATCTTTGCATCCTCCAGGTCTCAGGACAGAGGGCTGTCTTCTGAAGTAGAAATTAGGACTAAGTTTCACTGGAAAAAAAA